>CANDYM010000158.1:32470-129871 GCA_947397865.1 Polietes domitor
TCCATTTTATGGTCAGTTTAATCGACCCACTGAAGCGGCTATTCGGGCTATTGTGACTAAATTTCGCACCAAATTTACATTGTTGGACATTAAACCACCAACACGCTTACGTAGATTGCGAACTGAAGAAAATATTGCAGCTATATCGGCCAGTGTTAATGATGACCATCAATTATCAATTCGTCGCTGTTCGCAGCAATTGGGCCTCTGTTACTCAAAAACGTGGGAATGCCAAAATTGGACTAAGCGGATGGACCATTTGAGGCGCAGTCAAGGTAAACATTTGCATGAAATAATCTTCAAACGTTAAATTATATGGATCGTACTATCGATTCAAATAAAGATTTCATGCATTTTTCTGAATTTTATGTGTTTTTTTTTTGAAACACTTTCCTATAGTTTTCAAAAAATCACCATTTATTAAAAATCCTGCAAATATCCTAATAAAAAGTGTGTATTCCCTTAGCTGTGTTTCGCAAAAAATAATTATCAATATTGTAAATATATGAATTTAAAATATAATTAAATATATAAAATATAATTAAATATATAAAAAATAATTTCCCAATTGTACAGTAAAACTAAATTAGTGCTCAAAATAATCAATAAAATATTTTTTAATATTTCCCGTATTCCCGGGAAATTTAAAATTTTTTCCCGGGAATTCCCGTCCAAATTTTTCCGGGAATTCCCGGGAAAAACGATTCGGGAATTCCCGGACCCCAAACCCTACTCACGTGTCACACTCTGTGTGGAATACCAACATTAATAGGTACTAATCAGAGGTACAAGCCGAACCATAATTAATATGAAGCATATTTGACCAGACATTGTGAATATCACAATCCTTTCAAAGAATGGTAAAGCTCTACCTACTTTAACACACCAAAGAAGCACAATATTAAGGTTCATGTTCCAAAAGTGTCCGAATAGTGCAAATGATATTGTAGTGGGAGGACAGTGCAACTCCATGTCCTATATATACCTGTGTGTGCCGACGAAGATCATCGTCGCGAGATTCGTGGCTTTCTGTCCTACAGAAGAGTGGCCAAAGAAATGCGACTTTCAAATCAAAATACAATCATTCAACTTACTATAGACGTCATCATATACCAAATTCAAAGAAAGATCCATATATTACACAGTAGTAGGTTATCTAAGTCGACAGTTATATTTTCTTTTGTAATTTTAAGTTGGTTGTATATTTTGGTAGTAAGATTTGACGGAGTTAGACCTCCTTCATATCTAAACAATTATTGGCGGCGTTGTTAAAGTCGATGTGTGCCGATAAAATCGGGGCTCGTTCTGAACCGTACGTCGGCGGCGGCTTGTCAGCTTAAAATCGGTCGGCTTGTATCTCTGGTACTAATATTTTAACTATATATATGACTTCCATGCCCACCATTCCAATGTCACTCATATTTTGTAAAAATATGCACTTTAATACTCAATGAATACACACAAAATTTCAAAAGATCAATGTTCTCATACAATGAAAGATATTTGATAACAGGTATTTTGTGTGGGAGGTATCACGTCCATCTTTTAAATCCCGCCCATTTTTTTCTCTTCTACTTACGTTAATATACTCAATCAACATTTCATGACTCATTAGAATTTTTTGGTAACTTTTGCCTTCAAATCCGCCATAGTCTATAACGTAGTAGGTGAACCTAATAACACACCAAGAAAATCACCCTGATGCACTCTGAACATTCCGCAATGAATTGATTTGAACATCCCGAAATGACTGGTTGTCCCAGTTCTTGCTGAAACTGTCCACAATGAAAATGAATGAAGATGTTCGCTTCTAAAAGTATTTCACTGATTTTATTTGTAACTGGGGCACAGCTAGAAATATATTAAACACGTAACTAATGAAAGTGAAATGCCTGAACTCATGACTTCCGGTTACAAAAAGAAGCAAACAAATTTTCCAAATTTGGGATCTACGTGATTCTGAAGTCATGCAGATAAAAAATGTATCGAAAAACCTGAAGGTTACCTAGCATAATTCATGCGACACTCCTGTTGACCCGCTTTTGGCTTTGTTGCTGCATTTCTTTCTTTCATTCTTTTTTTTTTGATTGCTAACGACAATTTCGTTTTGTGGTTTGGCGACCAAAATTGTGTCTACTTCAGGAAGCATACAAATGCACTCAAGTAAAAAATGTTAAATTAAAACGTAAGAAAAGAGGAAAATGTTGAATAATTCATCTTTACTATGCATACGTTTTCACTCTTCCCTTTGTCGGGACTTTTTATAACATCAACATCATCATCGTCCAAGGAAAGTTTACAATGTGAACTCGTATTTGGACAACACCATGAAAAACATGTTTCATTCATTGTTGAACAACTTTTCATCTTGTGGTGAGGCTAGTGACCTTCGGCGAGCAGAAAAACTGAGTCTATAAAAGTTGTAGTTGAAGAAAACGGATGTAGAAAACAAACCTACAAGTATATATTTTTCTTGACGATTTTCTGTCATATTTATTCAGGTTACTTTTGGCCTATTTTATGATTACGGAGATGGTTTTTGTTCGGTATTATGGTGATGGTGAAGATGGTTTGTGATCAGTACTATGGCGATGATGATGATGATTTTGCGGTCTTTAATTAAAAGCCTACAATTTTGTTGTTTGGTGCATAGTGCTGCTATTTTTGCTTTCGATTCGAGTAGTTTATATTCAATGTCATATTTTATGTTTTTGAATGTACGAACATTGCTCTATCATAATAACATTTGGCTATGCTGTCCATAATTAAGGTAAATTTGCAAGAATATACCTACAGAGACTTCGGCAAAATTTATGGATGGTATATCTGATGAATGGTCAACTAAAATTCATAAGGAGATGGGTAACAGTGTGTGTAATTTTTTTAAGTCGTGGAAATATATCCATATACGGACATCACTACGTTATAAAAGGCAAAAATAAAGACCCGTGTCTGCCAGTTTTGCCCAAAGTCATGCCCTACGGTCTCAATTTTGCAAAAAAGTGATCAGGCTCATATCTTGCAAACCGTTTGTAATGTTGATTAACTCCCTGACGCAAAGCTGTAGTTCTTGTCATAAAGAACAAACATTGTAAATATATAGAATGATATAGAATCAAAAAAACTTTATCTTCAATGTCAAAATCGTAAATGTAGTCGAGCATATCGAGCCATAACCGCCGAAAAAATGTATCACACAAACTCGAAATTTTACTGGGGAAGGTTTTTTTTTAAATAAAATCAGTTTGAATAAAGATATTGTTTTAAAATTTATAATGTAAACATTATAAACAAAACATGAAATTTTGACAGATCATGCAAATGATGTTGAAATATCGATTTCGATAAAAAAAAACAAAAATCGATTATATTGTGGGATACATTATTTTGGCGGTAATGGCTCGATATGTTGTGGGCTGTAAGGTGTATAGGTAGCGTATACGTGCTGTTGATTAATGATAATATGAAAAATACGGACTGTAGTCGGACGAACATTAACCCTCTCATGCCCGAATTTTCTTTTCTTCGCCTTCGTTTTTACCTTCTTACGCAAACCCAAGTTACCGAATTTGTAGGTTCCCTTTTTGTTTGGTTCCCTCCTTGTTACTTATGTAAACAAAAAAAATTATTAATTCTGCAAAATATCTGATATTAAAGATTTTATAGGACTAACTCGCAATGTTGCCTATAGGCAACATAAGTAAAACTTTATTGTCCATCGTCTTTCTTGTCCAGCGGCTATACATCATCTCTGTTTCGCGTCTATATTTCAACTCTGTCCCGCGTCTATTTATACACTCCACGAGAGTATTATGTCTTTGTGCATTTGTTTGTAACACCCAAAAGAAAGGGAGATAGACTCATTGTTAAGTATACCGATCTACTTGGAATCACTTTTTGAGTCGATTTAGCAATGTCCGTCTGTCTGTCTGTCCGTCTGTCCATCTATTGTTGTAATCAAATTACAGGTCGCAATTGTAGTCCGATCTTAACAAAAATTGGCAGAAATAAGTTTTGTGGATCAAGGACGAAAGCTATTTAATCTGAGGCAAATCGGTTCAATGTCGGGACAAATGTCGGTCCCGATTTGACATTTTCCGGTCTTCAAACCACATATTGTACCCGATTGTCTTTAAATTTGGCACAACATCTTATAATACAACTAGAAAAACTTATGGAAAAATTGGGTAAGATCAGATCAGATTTAGATATAGCCCCCATACAAATGTCGCTCCCGATTTGACATTTTCCGCTCTAGAAACCACATATTGCACCCGATTTTCTTTAAATTTGACACAGCATCATATAATCCAACTGCAAATACGTATTCAGAAGGTAGGTGAGATCGGTTCAGATTTAGATATAGCCCCATACAAATTTCGGTCCCGATTTGACTTTTGCCGCTTTAAAACCACACATTGTTCTCGATTTTCTTTAAATTTGGCACAACAGCTTATAATCAAACTAGAAACACCTATGCAGAAAGTGGGTAAGATCGGTTCAAATTTAGATATAGCCAAATACAAATATCGCTCCCGATTTGACTTTTACCGCTTTAGAAACCACATATTGTACTTGATTTTCTTTACATGTGGCACAACATCTTATAATCGAACTAAAAACATTTGTGCAGAAATTGGGTAAGATCGGTTCAGATTTAGATATAGCCCCCATACTAATGTCGCTCCCGATTTAACATTTTCCGCTGTAGAAACGACATCTTATAATCAAACTAGAAACACCTATGCAGAAAGTGGGTAAGATCGGTTCAGATTTAGATATAGCCCCCATACTTGTTAGCCGCTTTAAAACCACCAAACCACAAATGCAGAAATTAGGTAAGATCGGTTCAGATTTAGATATAGCACAAATACAAATGTTGCTCCCAAATGCTTAACCGATTTTGGCCAAACTATACATATTATATTTCACCTATTTCCAGATGTCAATATACCCCCATACAAATGTCCTTTCCGATTTAACATTTTTTGTCAAACACATACATTTAAAGGATACAAAAATTCTTCCCGTTTTCACTTTTTCATCGAATTAAATGGTATTCGGATAGAAAGTGGAGTGTATCATAGAGTCGGTCCCGCCCGGCTTTAGCCTTTCCTTACTTGTTTTTAACTAACTCCTTACTGATCTCGTTTGCCAGTTTCCACCCTTATTTCCACACACTGCTCTCTCTGGAGACTTTGACTAGTTCCAGAGAGGAGTAGTATGTGTACTCTCCGTCCGATCGTCGTCTATATAAGAAATAAATAGTCGGCATGTTCGACCTAACTAATCGGTTCCTACATATATAATTAATCATATGCGCTACTTTGCCACGAAAAATTGCCTCTTATTATACTACGGGACGCAATTTGGACAGTATAGACGTCGAAAAGTGTACTGTTTTCAAAATGTTAGTGGCAGAAGTCCATATATAATAAATCACTGTCGCTACTTTGCCACGACATTTTGCCTATTCTTATATTACGGGACGCACTATATATGGTGTGAAAAAGGGTGAAGTTGGAAGAAGAAAATGTCTACCGCCAATATAACAAAATGTTTTAGCTAGGAACAACCCACAAATTGTTACTGGTCTACAGATTTTGAGCGTGTTAGGTATTACAATTACTTATGTATCTTCTTGTTTGTATAAGGTGAATGTAAATACCAAATATCATATAAATCCAATACGGAGTGCATTCCACAGTAATACCGGCAAATTAGTGGCTGTCAACTTTACATAGAAGTACACTACCATATTAGAGAAATTGTGATAATTTGTATGCACATCACGATTATGCGCACTGTTTCAAATAAATAGTGTTGCTTCATTATTATAATATTAATAGTAAACTTCTATATAAATATTAAACTTCAAGAGTAGTCAAAAAGTGAATCTTCAAAAATATGATCTAAATATCAGGCGCATTGCCAGTCGTTATAAGCTAGAAACAATTTCGATTATCCCCATTTTCAATTTCTTGATTCCAGCTACAGCCCGTACCAATTTAATAGGAAAACAAGTAAGGAAAGGCTAAAGTCGGGCAGGGCCGACTCTATGATACACTCCACTTTCTATCCGAATACAACTTAATTCGGTGAAAAAGTGAAAACGAGAAGGATTTTTGTATCCCGTAAATGTATGTGTTTGACAAAAAATGTTAAATCGGAACGGACATTTGTATAGGGGTATATTGAAATCTGGACCGATATAGGTGAAATATAACATGTATAGTTTGGCCGAAATCGGTTAAACATTTGGGAGCAACATTTGTATTTGGGCTATATCTAAATCTGAACCGATCTTACCCTCTTTCACCATAGGTTTTTTACTTGGATTATAAGCTGTTGTGCCAAATTTAAAGAAAATCTAGTAAAATATGTGGTTTCTAAAGCGGCAAAAGTCAAATCGGGAGCGACATTTGTATGGGGGCTATATCTAAATCTGAACCGCTCTCACCCACTTTCACCATAAATGTTTTTAGTTGGATTATAAGATGTTGAGCCTAATTTGAAGAAAATCGGATACTATATGAGCTTTATAGAGCGGAAAAGGTCAAATCGGGAGCGACATTTGTATAGGGGCTATATCCAAATCTGAACCGATCTAACCCAATTTCGCCATAGGTGTTTCTAGTTAGATTAGAAGGTGTTGAGCCAAATTTGATGAAAATCGGGTACTATATGTGATTTCTAGAGCGAAAAAAGTCAAATCGGGAGGGACATTTGTATGGGGGCTATATCTAAATCTGAACCGATTTGCTTCAAATTAAATAGCTTTCGTCATTGATCCACAAAACTTACTTGTGCCAAATGTTGGTTAAGATCGGACTATAATTGCGACCTGTAATATGATTACAACAATAGATGACAGACGGTAGACGGACAGACGGACATTGCTAAATCGACTCAGAAAGTGATTCTAAGACGATCTGTATAATAATCGATGGGTCTAACTCGTTTCCTTTTGGGTGTTACGAAAAAATGCACATAGACATAATACTCTCGTGGAGTGTATAGAGACGGTTTGGAAAAAGTCTTCTTATTTTCTGCGTCAGATGAATTTCATGATTGATTGGCACGAATATCGAAAAATCTCTTTACTTTTCTCGTCTATGCAGTCAGTGCAATGTACACACCGAATTTCACTATTTTAGCTGTAGCCGTTTGGTTGGTATCATTTTCGTTCCCTTTCGCCCCATTATTTTCTTCGCGTCTTCAAAGTCAGTATCATAGTATCATAGTATCCCTTAAAAGTACGAATGTCGAAAAATCTTTCTCTTTTATGTACGTGTCTACTTAATTAGAGGGATGTACAAACCGAATTTCAAGATTCTATTTAGCAGTTGTCGAATCACTGGTACCATTTTTATCCCAAAAGTACGAATTTTGAATTTAATTTACGTATTTACGCAGTTAGAGGGATTTATATTCCAAATTTCATGTTTTTAGCTGTTGTGGTATCATTAGTACCATTTTTTATCCCTTTTTGTCCCATTTCGCCCGCTAAAACTTTCATTTACTTTTTGGTGCTTTTGCGATATAAGAGGAATGTATGCAACGAATTACAAGTGAATATAAAGCAGAAACTAAAAAAGAACGCTTAAATAGTATAAATGTTAGGGGGTATTTTTAGTCCTTGTTAGGGAAAATGTTTTCCCTCTGGGACGATATCGTCCACTTTGAATGCCAAACGATCTGCAAACATAAGACAAACTTTGGGAAAACATCGTTCAGTGGCTTGCGTGCTTTCAACAGACAGACGGATATGGCTATATCATAGAAAAGATATATACTTTATGGAGTCTCGGACGAATATTTCAATCTGTTACAAACGGAATGACAATGTGAATATATCCCATCCCGCCAAATATAACGATTATTATTTGCAAACTAAATATCTTTTCACATAAGTATAAGGATGTGTTTCCAGCAATTATTTTTCAGGTGTATATTAGGCTGGGTCGCAGTACATACAAATGGAAAAACAATTTCCAGTCACCCTACGAAAATAAAGTTTGGATTATTTAATGATGATTTGCAAAAAAATTTCGTTCCTAGATCAAGCCGTCTGCGCTATACGCGCTCCTGAAAACACCCCTCAAAATCATGTTTTTCTCGTGTAATTTGTTTTGTCTTTAATACTTGTCAAATTTTTTTTCTGAAATGATAGACCCTTGAAAGCATTTTAAATATAAATTTTGATTCTTGTCTTCGAGTAATTTATTGGTCGAAATATTGGATGTTTATAGCATTTTTTCATATTAACAACACGAACCTTTTCCGTATTTCGTTGTTTTATTTAAAAAATAAATAGCTGCAGTCAATACCATTCGAATGATGCCTAAATGATGAAAATCGAAAGGAAATTTATGCCGCAGTACTCATTTTTGTAAAAGGAGTTTGAAATTGTTAACTCTGAAAAACCATTAAATTACACTAGTCAACAGTCAAAATGTACTCGGGATGCGATAATTTTTTCTGTGTAGATAACCTTGACATGAGCTCGAAAAACGCAATAAAAAATTTTTTTTTCGTTTGGTTTTTTTTTTTATTATTTTTTTTTTAAATTTAAAAAATTTTTTTTGGTTAATTTGTTTCGTCCGGCATAACTCGGGAACCACTAGCCCGATTTAATTGAATTAAATTTTAAAAAATTTAAAATTACAATTCCCTTAATCTGTTCATATATTGTTTTCCTATACAAGCAACAGTTTCCAAGTTAAAAATGAATATATAAAGGAAAAAACTTATTTTTTGCCTAAAGATTTAAATTTTTTTTTTTTTTTTAAATCCATAAAAAATCCAAAATGAAAAAATGTCAAATCTTATTACTTTTACGTAAAGTCACATAACCTATGAGCAAAATGAGACAAAGATCATGAAAATCGATGCACGCGTTTCGCTTTTATTCGCAATTGAGTAAAGGTATGAATTTCAAAAATTTAAAAATTTTTTTTTTGGTTAATTTGTTTCGTCCGGCATAACTCGGGAACCACTAGCCCGATTTAATTGAATTAAATTTTAAAAAATTTAAAATTACAATTCCCTTAATCTGTTCATATATTGTTTTCCTATACAAGCAACAGTTTCCAAGTTAAAAATGAATATATAAAGGAAAAAACTTATTTTTTGCCTAAAGATTTAAATTTTTTTTTTTTTAAATCCATAAAAAATCCAAAATGAAAAAAAATGTCAAATCTTATTACTTTTACGTAAAGTCACATAACCTATGAGCAAAATGAGACAAAGATCATGAAAATCGATACACGCGTTTCGCTTTTATTCGCAATTGAGTAAAGGTATGAATTTCAAAAATTTAAAAAATTTTTTTTTGGTTAATTTGTTTCGTCCGGCATAACTCGGGAACCACTAGCCCGATTTAATTGAATTAAATTTTAAAAAATTTAAAATTACAATTCCCTTAATCTGTTCATATATTGTTTTCCTATACAAGCAACAGTTTCCAAGTTAAAAATGAATATATAAAGGAAAAAACTTATTTTTTGCCTAAAGATTTAATTTTTTTTTTTTTTTTAAAATCCATAAAAAATCCAAAATGAAAAAAAATGTCAAATCTTATTACTTTTACGTAAAGTCACATAACCTATGAGCAAAATGAGACAAAGATCATGAAAATCGATGCACGCGTTTCCCTTTTATTCGCAATTGAGTAAAGGTATGAATTTCAAAAATTTAAAAATTTTTTTTTTTGTTAATTTGTTTCGTCCGGCATAACTCGGGAACCACTAGCCCGATTTAATTGAATTAAATTTTAAAAAATTTAAAATTACAATTCCCTTAATCTGTTCATATATTGTTTTCCTATACAAGCAACAGTTTCCAAGTTAAAAATGAATATATAAAGGAAAAAACTTATTTTTTGCCTAAAGATTTAAATTTTTTTTTTTAAAATCCATAAAAAATCCAAAATGAAAAAAAATGTCAAATCTTATTACTTTTACGTAAAGTCACATAACCTATGAGCAAAATGAGACAAAGATCATGAAAATCGATGCACGCGTTTCGCTTTTATTCGCAATTGAGTAAAGGTATGAATTTCAAAATTTTAAAAAATTTTTTTTTGGTTAATTTGTTTCGTCCGGCATAACTCGGGAACCACTAGCCCGATTTAATTGAATTAAATTTTAAAAAATTTAAAATTACAATTCCCTTAATCTGTTCATATATTGTTTTCCTATACAAGCAACAGTTTCCAAGTTAAAAATGAATATATAAAGGAAAAAACTTATTTTTTGCCTAAAGATTTAAATTTTTTTTTTTTTAAATCCATAAAAAATCCAAAATGAAAAAAAATGTAAAATCTTATTACTTTTACGTAAAGTCACATAACCTATGAGCAAAATGAGACAAAGATCATGAAAATCGATGCACGCGTTTCGCTTTTATTCGCAATTGAGTAAAGGTATGAATTTCAAAAATTTGCTCGACATATGCACAACTTTGTCTATGGTAAGGTTTTTTCTTTTTTATTACAAAAAAAATTAAAATTTGTTGGGTGACAAAAATATATGACTTTAAATTAAAAAACAATTCGATATATGTACAAGAAATTATCCTAAGGATATCAACATTAATTAATTATAAAAAAGTTTTAAAAAAAAATATCTAAACACAAAAATAAAAACCTTCAAATTAAAAATAATTATGTGCTTTTGTCTTTCTTTTATATTGTTGTGGGTCTGTTTCTCTTATCAGGAACCAGATATAGTCCCCCATCATAGCTTCGTTCCAAAATCCTTGGTATCGGTGCTCAATTTCTTTCATTTGCTGATGAAAACGCTCACCATGCTCGTCACTCACATAGCCCAGGTTGTCCGGAAAGAAGTCCAAGTGCGAGTGTAGAAAATGTATCTTAAGCGACATATTTGCTCTTCCTGTAGATTGTTGTCACCACACCAGGAGCCAAGAAACCGAACTGTTGCATGCGCGATGCATGCAACTCTGCATCTTCCTTGGAGAGTTTCAATTCTCTAACCCAATCGTTCAGTTCTGCTTGGGAACATAAGCGTTGACCTCCATGCAATGTATATGTTGACTCGCATTCTGATGTGGTTTCTACTGTCTCCGGATCTGATGTTGGATGTATCGCCTCATTATTAGATGCCCATCATGAAACGGACGGTTGCGGGTCCACTGGTTCTTCGGAAAATGGCACTGGAAAATTCACTGTTGAAACAGCAGCGTAAGTCCATCGTATATTTTTTCCCACGCCTGTTTTTTTTTGCTAAGACAGAAGTAGCAATCTGTTACATGGCAAAGCGGAGCTCTCCAAAGCATTGGCATGATGATTCTCGGCTGTCGTCTGAAAGAATTTCAATAATAAGTTATATATGTTCTTGAATTTCGTAATCTACACTTACCTTGAGTCAGCTAGCTGTACGTAGCACCTTGGACATAGAGCACTTGGTGTCCACCGCTCATCTATGTTTGAGACCTTTAAATTGAAGCTCTCTTAAAAATGAATCTCTCAATTTAGGTGAAAAACAACGCTTGTTTTTTTCAGAAACGTATTCTCCGCACATGTAACAAAAATTACTTGGATTGGTATTGCATTCAAATCCTCGCGAACGTTTGCTCATTTTAACTATCGCGTTCGTCGACACTTGTTGAATGAGTAAAATCGATCAATGAAGACCTATTTATACTGTGTATTGTTTAGTATTTTACTGACAGGTACTTATAAATGGGTGTATATTTTTTTACGGTGGCTACATACCTGTTTCACCATGTGTGAGTCTTAAATTTTCCGAATAATGACCACCCATAAATGTGGGTTGCATTTCTGTAAAAAAATCATACAGGTAGCCAACGGAAAATCCAAATAATTAAAAAAGTCCCCTTTCCTTTTTTCCTTTTAATTGTTCACGCACATTTATTAGCGTTTATTACTTTGCTTACGCAATCATAAAAATTAAATAACCCTTTGTTTATTCCGTTTTGTTAATTCTGAGAATCAAAAAAAAAGAAAAAACCTTACCATAGACAAAGTTGTGCATATGTCGAGCAAATTTTTGAAATTCATACCTTTACTCAATTGCGAATAAAAGCGAAACGCGTGCATCGATTTTCATTATCTTTGTCTCATTTTGCTCATAGGTTATGTGACTTTACGTAAAAGTAATAAGATTTGACATTTTTTTATACCCTCCACCTCCAGGATGGGGGTATATTCACTTTGTCATTCCGTTTGTAACACCTTAAAATATTCATCGGAGACCCCATAAAGTATATATATTCTGGGTCGTGGTAAAATTCTAAGACGATATAGCCATGTCCGTCTGTCCGTCTGTCCGTCTGTCCGTCTGTCTGTCTGTCTGTCTGTCTGTCTGTCTGTCTGTTGAAAGCACGATAGCGGCCGAACGAAATGAGCTAGGAGGTTCAAATTTTTCCTAAATGTGTCTTATGGTTGCAGATCGGTTGGGATTGAAAGTGGGCGAAATCGGCCCAGAGGGAAAAATTTTTCCCTCACAAGGACTGAAAATACCTCTAATATTTAGAGTATTTCAGCATGTTTTTTGAACATAATAGATTGTATTTACTTGATATTTGCAATTCGCATTCCCTTTATAGCATAAAAGGGCACCATAGAGTGATTTTTATTTGTAGGGTGCGAAATGGGACGAAAAAGGGATAAAAATAGTACCTATCAAACGACAACAGATAGACACACGAAATTTGGCGTGTACATTCCTCTAATAAAGTAAATACATAATATAAAAGTATTTTTTTTTAATTCGTACTTTTAAGGGATTAAATGGGGATAGAGGGATAAAAATAGTACCAACTTAACGGCTGCACCCAGAATAATGAAATTCGATATATACATTCCTCTGATTGCGTAGACACGTAAAATAAAAGAACTTTCTAAAATTCGTACTTTTTGGGGTTCAAATGGAAAAAGGGGATAAAAATAGTACCTACCAAATGACAGCAGCTAGAATCATGAAATTCGGAGTATACATTCCTCTGACAGCGTAGACACGAACAATAAAACGTTTTTTTTTTTTCAAAATTCGTACTTTCAAGGGATACAATGGCTACAGGGGATAAAAATAGTACCAACTAATCGAATACAGCTGGAATGATGAAGTTCAGTGTGTACATCCCTCTAATTGTGTAGATACGTAAAATAAAGTGATTTTAGATAGTCGTACTCTTGAGGGGGCAAATTGGAAAAAGGGGATAAAAATGGTACCAACAAAATGGCCGCTGATAGAATCATGGAATTCGGTGTATACATTCCTCTGACTGCATAGCCACGTAGAATATTTTTTCTTCCAAATTCGTACTTTATTTTGTTGCTTTTACGACAAAAAATGGTAGAATCATGAAGTTTAAAAAATTATATATATAATACAAATATTGGTAGCCTTGGCTTATTAATAAAATTTCTTATTTTCATACAGTTTATTTCCTCTTGTAGCTTGGAAGCACCACAAAGAAAATAAATGGGAAAAAAGGGATAAAATATGGTACCAATGATACGACAACAGCTAGAATCATAAAATTCGGTGTGTACATCCCTTTAATTGCATAGACACATAAAATAGAGGGATTTTTCGAAATACGTATGGGGCGAATGGGGATATCTTTAAACTTTATACGTTTCTTATCACTTTGTCTGTATCTGAAAATGCTTCTTTCTAATAGCGACTGACAATCGCCTAATATTTAGGCATGTTCACTTTCACAATTTCAGCATTTTATTTATATATAGTAGTCGATTTTAAACAGTGCGCATAAGTATACATTATAGTTTGAAATAGTAAACAAATATAGTAATGTGCATACAAATATCGCAATTTTCTATGTAAAGTCGATATCCTTTAATCTGCTGGTAATACTGTGGAATGCACTCCGTGGTGGAGGGTATATAAGATTCGGCCCGGCCGAACTTAACGCCTTCTTACTTGTTTCATTTTGGATTTTTTATGGATTTAAAAAAAAAATTTAAATCTTTAGGCAAAAAATAAGTTTTTTCCTTTATATATTCATTTTTAACTTGGAAACTGTTGCTTGTATAGGAAAACAATATATGAACAGATTAAGGGAATTGTAATTTTAAATTTTTTAAAATTTAATTCAATTAAATCGGGCTAGTGGTTCCAGAGTTATGCCGGACGAAACAAATTAACCAAAAAAAAAATTTTTTAAATTTAAAAAAAAAATAATAAAAAAAAAACCAAACGAAAAAAAATTTTTTATTGCGTTTTTCGAGCTCATGTCAAGGTTATCTACACAGAAAAAATTATCGCATCCGGAGTACATGAAATTTTTTTCAATTTGTTGAGTAGTGTTATTTGACAAAAATGGAGTCAGTGACGTCATTTTTCGTCCGATATTCATAATTTAGGCAGCATTCGAAAGGTTTTGATTCCTTCGACTTCTTTTATAAAATGTTCACAAGAAATATGCGTTTTTAGCTGTCACTTTGAAAACCCACACAAATTCCACCCATGAGTTATTCTAAGGCACGAATAAACTTTTATATTTAAAGCGCTTATAAGTGCCTATAAATTCAGAAAAAAATGAACAAAAATGCAACAAGAAAAAATACAGTGGAAAACATGATTTTTAGAGGTTCAGGAGCGTTTAGCTCACTGAATGCTTGACCCAGCGGCGAAATATTTTGCAAATCATCATTAAACAATCCAAATTTCATTTCTGACAACAACAATTTATTTTCGTGACCCATTCTAGTGTATACAGGTAGCCTATATACACTGCTACATTGCTCCCACAAACAGAAAACAGTTGTCACCACAAGTTACCACTCTATTGTCAATATGGAGCTTGGTGGATGCTCAAGATGTTGGATTTATGCATCACTTACTGCAAAGGAACAATTACGCAGGATATCACTTGAAATTAAGAACTTGTTCCTTTACACATCATTTGAGTTGTAAGATTTTCCTCCTTTCCTGTAAAATAAAATATGCTAAAGTAACTTTAAAAACTTGGTAAAGATTTATCGATAACGAAAGAAGAAGTGATTGTGAGAAAGTGAAGCTAAGATAAAGAGGTACGAAAATGCTAATTAAAATGGAAATGTCCTGAAACAGCTACGCTATTGCGACCACATCTGTGACAGGAATTGTTTCATTTGTTAGGCCGCATTTCATTCCACATTTAATTTCGTTCGCTTTAGCAAACTTTTGTTCTATTTTCAATTCTTATTTGGGATTTAATGAAATTGTTAACCATAGTGTATGCAAATAATTGATCATTTTACACATAAAATGAATAACTCCGGTGAACATTGTATCCTCAACCTTTCTTTCTGTATTGTTGATAAAACGAATTCAACGAATTTACTGAAAGTTTGGATGGATATTTTCAACTTATCGGAGAATGTACGAACGAAATTTTCCATAAACCTAGCTGAAGTGTTTCGAGCTAAAGTATGACATATAGACAGATTGGGCTAACTAGAAGGTCCAAATATGAAAACTTCGGTAACTACATTTGACTCTAGGCTTTATGTTATATCATATTTTCCATACTGGCATTAAGGACCAAAGCTATTGTTGATGTGGTAAATTTGGTCCCATACCGATTTGGATACGTTCCAATCTTAATTTTAACCAAATAAAACAATCAAATATGAGCCGGCATATATGTGGGGTCTATATCATAACATACACGGATGTGATTTGAAGAAACTCTGAAACAATATGCAGTGGAAAATATACTAAGTATGAGAAATATATTTGTATAACCTCCACTAGGGTATTATGTTGTCTAAGCGCATTTGTTTGTAACGCCCAAAAGGAAACGAGATAGACACATCGGCTTAGAATTGTTTTCTGAGTCGACTAAAAATGTCCGTCTGTCTCTCCATATATTCTTGTAATCAATGTGCAGGTCGCAATTATTGTCCGATCCTAACAAAAATTGACGCAAGAAAGTTTTGCAGGCCAAGGAATTTAAAGCAAATCGTTTCAAATGTCGCTCCCGAGTTGACTTTTTCTGCTGCAGTACTTTATAATTGAACTAGAAAGATCTGTGATGAAAGTGAGTCATATCGATGCAAATTAAGATATTGCTCCCATACAAATTTCACTCTTGATTTGACTTTTTCGGCTCTAGAGGCCAAATATTTTGATAAATGTTTTTCAAATTTGGCATACCACCTTATATTCCAACCAGACAAGACTGTGGTGAAAGTTGGTCAGATCGGTTTAGATTTCTATATAAATCCCATACAAATTTTGCTCTCGAATTGACTTTTTCGGCTCTAGATCCAACATATTTTGAAAAAATTTTATCGAATTTGGCACAGCACCTTATATTTGTGAACTAGAAACATTTGTTGTGAAAGTGAGTCATATTGGTTCAGATATAGATATATCTGTCATACATATTTCGCTCTCGAATTGACTTTTACGGCTCTAGAGGCCACATATTTTGATGTATGTCCAATGCGTTCAATCCAAAACATTGCTGCTGTGGCTGAGAATGTTCAAGAACATCCATCAACATCAACTCATCATCGTTCTCAGGAACTGAACATATATCGCTCTTCTTCGGTATGAAAGCTTACAAAGCTCAATGGATCCAACAACTGAAGCCTTATGACCTTTAGATCCGATGCGTTTTCGCTTCACCCAATGGACTGAAGATTGTTTGGCAGGAGATGAGGAATTTTACCGAAAAATTGTGTTTTCAGATGAAGCTCATTTTCACCTCGTTGCCGCATATGGGGTACAGGAAATCCACACATGACTATTGAGAAGCCAATGCATTCACAATGAGTCATTGTTTTGGGCTGGCGGCATTATTGGACCATTTTTCTTCGAAAATGAACACCGTTACCGTCCACGGTGACCGTTACCATGCCATGCTCAACGAATTTTTGTTTCCAAAAATGCAAGAGAATGACATGGACGATTTTTGGTTTCAACAAAACGGGGCCACGTGCCACACAGCCAACTCAACCATCTATATTTTACGCACTGTTTTTGAAAATCGAATAATCAGCCGAAATAGTGATGCTTCGGAGCTGTGTAAAGAGAAATGTTACGCAAACCATTCAGAGACAATTGAAGCGTTGAAACATGAAATCGAAGTTGCCATTGAAGAGATTCGAGCCGGAATAATCGAAAATGTTCTGAAAAATTGGGTTGATCGAATGAGGTATGATATTGTGTTTCATTATTAAATGACAAAGTTCAACCTTTCCTGTAAAACCAGAAATTTGAAAAAATAATCAGTACTTTTTTATAGCCGATTCTAATTTAAAATTTTAAATGACCCACCCTGTTCTACATTTCATTTAAACTGCCATTGCTACAGAAGTACATTGATAATACAAAATATCAAGGATATATGTATTTACTTGTTCAGAGTCTGGTCGAGTTTACTTTTAAACCCTTTTTGTAATTTTTCTGCCAGACCTAGTAACTCGGTATTGATACATGGAAATAAACGAATCTTATATACCCTCCACCACGGAGTGCATTCCACAGTATTACCAGCAGATTAAAGGATGTCGACTTTACATAAATACAAGCACAGTACCATATTACGAAAATTGCGATATTTTTGTGCACATTACTATATTTGTTTACTATTTCAAACTATAACGTATACTTATGCGCACTGTGTAAAATCTACTACTATAAATAAATACAATGTTGTAATTGTGAAAGTGAACATGCCTAAATATTAGGCGATTGTCAGTCGCCATTAGAAAGAAGCATTTTCATATACAGACAAAGTGATAAGAAAAGTATAAATTTTAAAGATATCCCCATTCGCCCCATTCTCCGCCCAAATGTAAAAATTTGGAAAAAAACTTTTTGTTTCGAGTCTTCATAGTCAGAATGTATACACCGAATTTCACGATTTCAACTTCAGCGGTTTGGTAGGTCCCATTTTTATCCCTCTTTTTTAATTATATCCCTTAAAAGTACGAATTTCGAAAAATCCCTCTATTTTACGTATCTATGTAATTAGAGGGATGTACACACCGAATTTCTTGATTCGTGCTGTTGTCGTATCATTGGTACCATGTTTTATCCCATTTTTGTCCCATTTCGCCCCCTAAAACTTTTATTTTCTTTGCTTCCAAGCTACAAGAGGAATGTCAAATGTATGAAAATCAGAAATTTAATTAATAAGCCACGTCTACCAATATTTTTATACTATGTATATATATATAATGGAAATAATACTTCAATTCATAAAGTAAATATAAGGCAGCAATCATAAATGCCATAAATATTGGGGGGGGCAGAGAGTGTATTTTCAGCTACAGTCGTTTGGTTGGTTGTATTTCCATCCTATTTTAATTTCAAAAGTATAAATTTTGAAAATACCTTATCTCTCAGGCACGCAGTATAAAACAACTTGATGATTCTACCATTTTTTGTCGTAAAAGCAACAAAAAAAGTACGAATTTGAAAAAAAATCGTGACTATGCACTCAGAGGAATGTATACACCGAATTCAATGAATCTATCAGCAGCCATGTTTTTGTTGTATCTTTTTTATCCCCTTTTTCCAATTTTGCCCCCTCAAGAGTTCGACTATCTAAAATCTCTTTATATTACGTATCTACACAATTAGAGGGATGTACACATCGAATATCATCATTATAGCTGTATTCGTTTAGTTGGTACTATTTTTATCCCCTGTAGCCATTGTATCCCTTGATAGAATTTGGAAAAAAACGTTTTATTTTCGTGTCCACGCAGTCAGAGGAATGTATACTCCGAATTTCATTATTTTAGCTGCGGTCATTTTTATTTTATCCCCTTTTTCCATTTGAACCCCAAAAAGTACGAATTCTTTTATTTTACGTGTCTACGCAATTAGAGGAATGTATACAACGAATTTCATTATTCTAGGTGCAGCCGTTAAGTTGGTACTATTTTTATCCCTCTATCCCCATTTAACCCCTTAAAAGTACGAATTTATAAAAAATAATCTTTCGTGTTTCTATCTGTTGTCGTTTGATAGGTACCATTTTTATCCCTTTTTGTCCCATTTCGCCCCCTACAAATAAAATACACTCTATGGTGCCCTTTTATGCTATAAAGGGAATTCGCATTGCAAATATCAAGTAAATACAAGCTAATATGTTCTAAAAACATGCTGAAATACTCTAAATATTAGGGGTATTTTCAGTCCTTGTGAGGGAAAAAATTTTCCCTCTGGGCCGATTTCGCCCACTTTCAATCCCAACCGATACCCCCATCCTGGAGGTGGAGGGTATAAAAACTGATTAAACACTTTTGCTATGTTTGGTTTCTACTTTCAGAATTTGTGGACATTTCATAAAACAAAATTAATGCCATACGCTGTAATAACCCGTACAAAACAAATAATCTATACTTTGTTCTAAGTGTCAACCTAATTTCAATAATACGTCAAGCTGCAGATAATATGTAATCTGCAGCCAGACTTATTCGTCTTAACACTAGATAGACCTTTCTTAATAATTCCTAATTTGTTTTCCCCTGGAATTACAAAATCTTTTCAGACATAGAAAATCGTACAAAATGAAAAATGAATCAACAGAAGTAAGATGAAACTCATAAAATTTTAATAAGAAAAGTTAAAGTATTAAAACTCAAACAAAGTAAATACAAAAAAACATAACCTTAATATCTGCATATGTATGTATGTATATGCGTTGGAGAAATTTCCCACAAGGCAAATAGACTTGCTCAGAATACTTTCGACAAAACCACAAAACAAATTCAAAAGTTTTAGCCACATATTCCACTGCTATATGCTAACTAGTTTCTCATACAAATTTCAACTATACAAATTTGCACAACGAACAAAAGGCAGGCAGGCAAGCAAAAACAAAGAAAACCTGGCAAAAAGTGCAAATCCTATGGCAATCAAGAGTATAATCTTCATTAGAGTCATATAAAATATGTGGACAACAAATGGAACAGAGGAGATGCATGCATGCCGTATTGCTGGTGTACGCTAATTTGCAATGGATTTGAAGAAAAAAGCTAAAGGTTTGTGATGGTAATAAAATGGGTTAAAGTAACAATATTTTTTTGTATTTTGTGTCAGTTTTATTACCATTTTATATTCAAATTGCATTTATTATTATGGCTCAAATTACAGGAGATCTTACTAAAGTATGTAAAATAAAATGATTTTAAACAAGTAAGGAAAGGCTAAAGTCGGGCGGGGCCGACTATATAAAACCTTACACCACTCCCCGCGTATGTACATCGCTTTGATTACTAAACCCAGGTATTTCATGGGAGCAATTTCATGTAGTTCATATAAATTATACAGTTACAATAAATTCATCTTTAGTCATATTTAACGAATATGGTTAATAATATGGTAGTTGGCCAAATTATCCGACAAACAAATACAAATTATACAGTAGTAATAGGATGAATCGGACCGACATTTCAAAAGGGGCCTATAAGAATTTTTGCATCCTGTAAATGTATGTGTTTGACAAAAAATGTTAAATCGGAAAGGACTTTTGTATGGGGGTATATTGAAACCTGGAACGATGTGTCCCACTTTCACTATGTATGTTTATTGGTGAAATATAATATGGAAAGTTTGGCCAAAATCGGTTAAACATTCGCGAGCAACATTTGTATGAGGGCTATATCTAAATTTGAACCGATCTTACCCACTTTCACCATAGGTGTTTCTAGTTCGATTATAAATTATTTTGCCAATTTTAAAGAAAATCGGATACAAATGTGGTTCCTAAAGCGGAAAAAATGAAATAGGGAGGGACATTTGTATGGGGGCTATATCTAAAACTGATCTTACCCACTTTCAGCATAGGTGTTTCTAGTTCGATTATAAGATGCTGTGCCATTTTAAAGAAAAAGCGGGTACAATATGTGGATTTTAGAGCGGCAAAAGTGAAATCGGGAGCGACATTTGTATGGGGGCTATATCTAAATCTGATCTGATCATACCCACTTTCAGCATAGGTGTTTCTAGTTCGATTAAAAAAGGTTGTGCCAATTTTAAAGAAAATCGGGTACAAATGTGGTTCCTAAAGCGGAAAAAATGAAATAGGGAGCGACATTTGTATGGGGGCTATATCTAAATCTGAACCGATCTTACCCACTTTCAGCATAGGTGTTTCTAGTTCGATTATAAGATGCTGTGCCATTTTAAAGAAAAAGCGGGTACAATATGTGGATTTTAGAGTGGAAAAAGTCAAATCGGGAGCGACATTTGTATGGGGGCTATATCTAAATCTGAACCGATCTAACCCGCTTTCGCCACAGGTATTTCTAGTTTGATTATAAGGTGTTAAGCCAAATTTGAAGAAAATCGGGTACTATATGTGCTTTATTGGGCGGAAAAAGTCAAATCGGGAGCGACATTTGTATGGGGGCTATATCTAAATCTGAACCAATTTCCTCCAAATACCGATGGTCCTAGTCCAGAAAAAATAACTTCTGCCAAGTTTCATGACAATCGGACAACAATTGCGACATGTAGAGTGCGAACAAGCTTAGATGGACAGCAGACGGACGGACGGACAGACAGACATCGTTAAATCGACTCAGCTGGTGATTCTATGCCGATCGGTATACTTAAAGGTGAGTCTAGCTCGATTATTTCTTGGTGTTACAAACATTTGGCGCGAAACTAACTTATAATACCCTAGACCACGAAGTGGTGTAGGGTATAAAAATCATACTATTAAGGGTGGAAATGTGGACAAAGGGATAAAATTGGTACCGACCAAATGGCTGCAGCTAGAATTGTGTAGATTCGAAATGTAGAGCGACCTTTCGATTCTCGCACTTTTTAGGCCAAAAAGAGATAAAATTGATGCAGAGCAAATGGCTGAAGATACATAATCATGTCAGGAAAAAATCATAATTTCACATTTTTTTGCACTTATACTTGAGAGTAATAGTGCAATAGTCTGCGGGTAGTCTGCCATCCATTGTGGAGGGTATGTAAGATGCCGAATAACGCCTTTATTAATTGTTTCATGCTTTTAGCTTTAGCCGCATTGTTTGTACCATTTTTGTCCCATTTAACCCCCCTAAGGTACGAATTTTTCAAAAACCACTTTTTGGGATGTATTCATGCCGCAAGAGGAATACCAATACCAAATTTCAAGATTCTAGGTCATTGCTGTGGTACCTTTCAACCCCATTTTACCCTTTAAAAGTACGAATTACGAAAAATTCCCTTCAAATCTGATATCTACGCTCTAAGAGAAATGTACACACCAAATTTCATGATTCTAGCTTCAACCATGTTGTAGGTACCACTTTTGTCCCTTTTTGTCCCATTTAACCCCCCAAAAGTACGAATTTTTAAAATGTCACTTTTTAGGATGTCATCATGCTGCTAGAGGAATATCCATACTAAATTTCAAGTTTTTAGGCCCAGCCGTTTGGTCAATGCGGTGGTACCATTTTTATCCCTTTTTACCCCGTTTTACCACTTAAAAGTATGAAATTCGAAACACTGTAAGAGCCATTTGGTCTGGGGAGTGATCAGTCAGTCAGTCACTCAATCACGCAACTCTTATATATATAGATTTATAATTTCGAAAATCGAACTTTTAAGAGTGTAAAAGGGTAGAGAAAGAGCTGGAATCATGAAATTCGGAGTATAAGTACATTCCTCTGACTGCGTAGACTCGAAAAAATAAAAGGTTTTCTAAATTCGTACCTTCGAGAGATATAGGGGAGGGATGAAATGGTACCAACTGAACGGCTACAGCTAGAATGATGAAATTCTGTAAGATTTTTCCAAATTCGCACTTTTTTAATTTTACGTCAAAAAATGGGTATAATCACGAAGTTAGGTTATCTTGCACCTTGTACGTGAGAGATAATGCATTTTCTAAATTTATACTTTTGGAAATAAAATAGGATGGAAATACCACCAAACGGATGTAGCTGAAAATGCACCCTTATTTCGATATACAGTGGCCATACAATTAGAAACGAATCACTGTAATTTGCATTTTAAATCAACAGTACTTACAGAAAACAACAACAAACATGTATACCCAATATTGTAAATCTCACTTATTACTACATTTCCAAAAGATATTTGAAGATATAGCTATATTTTTAAAAAGTCGAAACCAATTTTACTTGTAAAACCTAAAAATATTATATTATTATTTTTTTATTATTAAAATTTTTAGTAAAAAAAGTAATAAAACTAATTAAAGAAGAATCAATACTTAGTCGGATATCTGTTATATTTTATTACATCGTATAATCTCCTTGACAAACTTTCTGCCGAAGTTAGACATCTTAAAGGTATATATATAGTACGTAGACAAGTTAAATGAAAAGATTTTAGAAAGGGATAAAAATAGCCGCAGCTAGAATCATGGAATTATAAATTCCTCTGACTACATAGACACGCAAAATAAAAAGATTTTTCCAAATTCGTACTTTTTACTTTTACGGTAAAAATTAGTTTAATCATGAAGTTAGGTTATCTTGCACTGTGTACATGAGAGATAATGGATTTTCATGATTTGTACTTTTGGAATAAAAATAGGATGGATAATGGAAATACAAACAACTGTAACACCCTGTAGCTACCAATATTTATGGTATTTAAGCTTTTTGAAAATATAAATACATGAATATTTACTTTTTGAAATGACTTGAAGTATTATTTCGTTATAGAAACGTATTGGTAACGTAACGTATTGGCCTTGCTTACAAACGAGGTTTGAAATAATTAAAATATTATATTTATTTGTAAAATTAATGTTTCAATATTTGTATTTGTTTTGGTTTGGCTATATTAAAAAATGACATTGTCCTGTATGTTACTGCACTTCTACGAAAATCGACAGGCTCTGTGGAATGCAATCCATGGTGGAGGGTATATAAACTTATCTACGTTTGTACATGTTATATGTTTGGTTTGTCTATATTATTAATTTTACATTTTCCTGCAATGTTTTGTACTTCAAAAAATCGACAGCCTCTGTGGAATGCATTCGATGGTGCAGGGTATATAAAGTTCGGCTCGCCCGAACTTATCTCCGTTTTTTCTTGTTTGTTTTTTTATTTTATTTAGCAATGCCAAAAAATGTTCAGATATTTTTCACCTTAATAATATTCTTAATTATACCCTACACCACTTCGTGGACTAGGGTATTATAAGTTAGTTTCGCGCCTAATGTTTATAACACCAAGAAATAATCGAGCTAGACCCACCTTTAAGTATACCGATCGGCTTAGAATCACCAGCTGAGTCGATTTAACGATGTATGTCTGTCCGTCCGTCTGTTCGTCTGCTGTCCATCTAAGCATGTACGCACTCTACAGGTAGCAATTGTTGTCAGATTGTCATGAAACTTGGCAGAAGTTATTTTTTTCTGGCCAAGGACCATCGGTATTGAAGTTGGAGGAAATCGGTTTAGATTTAGATATAGCCATCACACAAATGTGGCTCCCGATTTGACTTTTTCCGCACTATAAAGCACATATAGTACCCGATTTCCTTAAAATTTGGCTTAACACATTATAATCAAACTAGAAATACCTGTGGCGAAAGCGGGTTAGATCGGTTCAGATTTAGATATAGCCTCCATACAAATGTCGCTCCCGATTTCACTTTTTCCGCTTTAGAAACCACATATTGTACCCGATTTTCTTTAAAATTGGCACAACATTTTATAATCGTACTAGAAACATCTGTGCAGAAATTGGGTAAGATCGGTTCAGGTTTAGATATAGCTCCCATACAAATGTTGCTCCCGATTTGACTTTTTCCGCTCAAAAATCCACATATTGTACCCGTCTTTCTTTAAAACTGGCACAACCTCTTATAATCTAACTTAAAACACCTATGGTGAAAGCGGGTTAGATCGGTTCAGATTTAGATATAGCCCCCATATAAATGTCGCTCCCGATTTGACTTTTGCCGCTTTAGAAATCACAAATTTTACCAGATTTTCTTTAAAATTGGCACAACATTTTATAATCGAACTAGAAACACCTATGCTGAAAGTGGGTAAGATCGGTTCAGATTTAGATATAGCCCAAATACAAATGTTGCTCCCAAATGTTTAACTGATTTTGGCCAAACTATACATATTATATTTCACCTATTTCGTTTCAGATTTCAATATACCCCCATACAAATGTCCTTTCCGATTTAACATTTTTTGTCAAACACATACATTTACAGGATACAAAAATCCTTCCCGTTTTCACCTATTTAAATTATATTCGGATAGAAAGTGGAGTGTATCATAGAGTCGGCCCCGCCCGACTTTAGCCTTTCCTTACTTGTTTTGTGGTCTAAGTTAGTGCACCCTCTGACTTCTGGGAAAATTAAATTTTTTAAATATAGCCAAACAAAAAAGTATAAATAAATATAAAACTTTAATTATTTTAAACCACTTTGATAAGGCAAGGCTATCAATATGTTTTTACTATATATACCGAAATAATACTTCAAGTCAGTTCAAAAAGTATATATAAGGCAGTAATGTTTAAAAAAGCTTAAATACCCTAAATATTGTGGGATAGTTGGCACATTTTCAGCTACAGTCTTTTGGTTGGTTGTATTTCTATCCTATTTAACTTCTAAAAGTACAAATTTGAAAAATCCATTATCTCTCATGTACACAGTGCAATATATCCTAAATTCATGATTCTAGATATTTGCTTGCTACTAGTTGTATCGTGTCTACTTAATTAGGGGGATGTTCACACCGAATTTCATTATTCTAGCTGTAGCCTTTTTGTGGGTGCCACTATTTTTCGTGTCTACGATGTCGTAGTAATTTCATGATTATAGCTGCGGCCATTTGTTTGGTACAATTTGTATCCCTTTTTCCATTTTAAGTGATAATTTTTAATCGATAATGTACCAAAAAGCCAGATTATGCGGGAAAGAAAATTAAAGCGGGACCTGGCATCAAAAAGCGTGATAATCCCTCGAAAAGCGTTATGGATGGTCGACTTAATTGTATTTAATAATTTATGTATGTATATGTACTACATAAAATCGATACTAAATCATCTGGGTTTAGTAATCCAAAACCAGGCATAGACGTCTGGTATAGGGTATCAAATATTCGGCCCCGACCGACTTTAGCCTTTCCTTACATGTTTCGTCATTAAATTCTTCAAATACACAACTTTCTATATATTATACATTATATATACATTATAACGTTTGTACAGGGGTACGTATGATTGTGATTTGTTACTCATACGCAGTGCTGTGTGACTATTGAAAAGACAAACATTCACAACATAGTCTGCTTCTAATTTTTTAAGAAATAATAATAACCTGTTTTAAAAATTCTTCGAAAAATCTTCAAAATAAGAACATTCTGTAACGCTATTCATTAACTTCACTCATGTCTCTCACAACAATAAAGTCATTCGCTTAATTTATACCAACAATTATACCACACTTTAATACACACTTCTCTTAACATAGCATCGCTTAGTTCAGCACTTAATTTATGCTTAAATCTTGGAAAAATATATTCCGCAAATATGGTGGTTACCAACACAACAACACAGACACACACCGCCTTAACCAGTAATATAAACAATTTTTTAAATTAGCCAAGAGACACTCATTTCATTTCACCAGCTCTTCTCCCCGCAACCCAACTCCCATATCCCAAACCGAACAGAATACAACTTTACTTTTGGGCTAAAACAATTTTGGCCTGCTTTTCAGAGGAGCACCAACGGTTCGAAAGACAAAAAGCCGGAAAAAACTGGCAAACAGAGTAAAGTCTCATAAATTTATGACACTAACAAAATACATGACAACGGCAAACAAAGATCACACAATATATGAAAATATACCCACAAATACTGCATAATAAGACCACAAGAAACATAAATAGGAAAGGTATGACAGAGCCCATAAGAAAAATCCAACGATGGCATTATTTGCAACTGAATGAAAGGATTTAGGGCAAATGTACTCACAAGAATCCTACATTTTGATGCTACACTGTCTAGCTACTCATATGACTGACTGATCACTGCCAGACTTGGCTTTATATTTGGATAGGAATGAACACATAGCACCAATGAAATAAAAAAATGTCGACAACTTCTGAAATCTTAAAAGTTTTTGCGGTGATTAAATGTTGGTAATATGTCATAATTAATCTGACTTTAAATAGTTTAAGTTTTTGTAGTATTGAAATTAAATTCCCGCTCTCTGCAAACTAAATGTCCACAAATGAATAATTGTGAATTTTGAAAGTTTAGAGGGGGGTCAACATTCCCTCCTTTCCCACATTCTTAATAGGAGACCTTGTGATCCTTGCACTTTAATTATGGGACCAAGAATAAAATTCTAAGACGATCTAGGCATGCCAATCTATCCATCCGTCTGTTGGAAGCAGGCTAGCATCTGCACGAAAGGAGCTTGATGGTAATTTAGGAGGAGGAAAAATTTTCGCCACAAAGGCAAAAAAATTTCCCAAACATTTGTATAGCCTCCACCTCCAGGATGCACTATGGTCCCAAATCCATTTTTTTGGCAGAAATTCAAAAAAATTTAAATTGGAAAGTGGTAAATGGGTATATATTTTCTTTATGGCAACACTCCAAGCAATCAAGAAAATATACTGGAGAAAATTAGATGGCAACACCACAAGCCTGAATGGCACTTAAACTTTGCGGTTCAAAAAAAGTGGGATTAATTTTGATATAAAGCAGTTTTGCAAATTAATTAAAATCAAGACTTAAAAAGAAAATAATAAAGTGACTATAGTTGCAAAATTATATTTAACATTTTATGATTATTGTGGTCTTGTAAGTATTCATAGGTATTGTAATGTTGTGATTGGTAGAGAACATAATCTATAAATGTCGTGGACCAAAAGTTATATGTATGACTCAAAGTGTAAATGTGAAAGTGTTCGTCTGAGGTTGTTGTTTATGGTGGAATTAATATCTCGTCAGCATTTTTCGGCAAACTCCAAAAATTGTCATTTTATTTTAGCACAGTTTTTGATTAGCCATAGACATATATATGAT
Organism: Polietes domitor; assembly: GCA_947397865.1. Lineage (NCBI taxonomy): Eukaryota > Metazoa > Arthropoda > Insecta > Diptera > Muscidae > Polietes > Polietes domitor. The sequence goes on from CANDYM010000158.1 coordinate 60,474, forward strand.
TATATCTCTGAATTAGTTTTGTGTACGAGACCCATCAATATTTTATTTAAAAGGTAGTGGAAGTACCTTTAAAATGGTATACAACATCATTCACATTTTTGTCCACATGTATACATTTTACATTATTTCTTGAAATAATTATTTAAATTGCAGTTTAAAGTATACTATTTGTATGCTATATTTTGCTTTTGTAATAATGTTTAGAAAAACACATTTCGTCAAAATAAACAACTCTTCATGTTTTTAAGCTTTCATAAAATTTTGTTTTTGGTCACCCTGTACCAATATAGGGTGATAATTATATTGAGTTTATATGGGAGGTGGTAGTGGGCGTGGTCCGATCGGTCCAATTTTATTTTTATTTTTTGCGTATGATATGTCTAGCAAATGTGCAAAATTACAAGACTGTATGTTTACTTATTTTTCGACTTTACGCCACAAAAAATGGATTTGGGACCAGTGTGGGATGGGGGATATACTAAGTTTGTCATTCCGTTTGTAACACTTTGAAACATCGACATGAGCCCCTATAAAGTATTTATATTATTGATCGTCATAAAATTCTAAGACTAAGGTCCAGAGGGAAAACTTTTTTTCTTAAAAAGGACAGAAAATGCCAATAATATTTCGTGTATTAAAACATGTTTTTAAAATATTTCTGCTCATATTTACTTAATATTTGGTATCCCCTTATTTGGGACACAAAGGGATAATAATGGTACATATCAAACAACAAAAGCTAGAAATATGAAATTCGGTGTATACGGTGTATTGAGTAGACACTTAAAATAAAGGTGTTTTTTTTCAAATTAGCACTTTTAAGGGGGTAAACTGGGAATAGAGGTATAAAAATAGTACCAATAAAACGATTGCAGTTAGAAAAATAAAATTCGATGTATACATCCCTCTAATAGCATGTACACGTAAAATATGATTTTCAAAATTCGTACTTTTTTGGGGGGAAATGTGGAAAAAGGGATAAAATTGGTACCGACCAAATAGCTGCGGCAAGAATTAGGAAATTAGGTTTGTACATTCCTATGACTGTCTAGGAGTGCAAAAGAAACTTTTCAAAAATTGAGATCGGTGAGAAAAGGAATAAACTTTCCTTCTTCTTAGGCCAAAAAGGAATAAAATTGGTGCCGACCGAATGGCTGCAGATAGAGAATCATACAGTTCGGCGTGTACATTGCTCTTGAAAGCGGAACAAAAGGTAACAATCAAACAACTGCAGCTAGAATCATGAAATTTGATTTATAAATTTCTCTGACGCGCAAAACAAAAGTCTTTCTCCAAATTCGCACTTTTATCGATAAAAAGGGGTAAAAGAGATTCGAAATTTGTACTTTGCCTTTCTGAATAATTACTGTGATATATATAGTCTAGGGCTATCAAGCAATAAAAAACATATTTGTAGGCAGGCACTGGTTTTTAAATTACTTAATTAACCTTATGTCAGAGTTGTAATAACACTGTCAGGCAAATTAAGAGTTTTTGAATGGAACAGAATAGCGACCAAATAAATCTTTGAAATGACTCTTCTTGAGTTTCTCTCGAAACAGGTCAAATTGACCCATGATCCTAATAAAATTCCACTGGCAATATGAATTCCCTCCAGAGTTACAAGCCGAACCATAATTATCGGCGGCGGCGGCGCTGTTCAGAATGGGTCGGCTTTCGGCTGATTTGTCGGCTCGTTCTGTCATTCGATCACCCCATTTATTTGACAATTTTGGGAAAATGGAAGGAATAATTTGTATTGGTTTTTAACACCTTTTCTTTTATTCAATGTATATATAGCCAATGTTCCCATATTTTAATATTATTATCCCATACAATTATTTTCCCAAAATGTATAATATGGATAAATATTTTTGCAATTGCAGCTTTTCGTGTGAGGCATATTTGACCAGACATCTTGAATATCATAATCCTTCCAATGAATGATAATACTATACCTACTTTGACACACTAAATAAGCACAATAGAGAAGCTGTTGTTTAATAAGGCTGTTTTTCTTTAAGCCGGGATAAGAAGCTGCGATAACAAAAACGTTAATAAAAATTTAATTTTTTACCCAAAATAAAAAATAATTGTTGGCAACAACAATATAAATATTTGTACAAAACAAATTTTCAAAAAAAATATTTTCTGTTGACTTTTTCGGACTTATGGTCGATAACCATAAATTGGACCTACACTGGATAATTATCCATGCTAAGTCCAATATTTTTAACATAAAATATTTTTGTTAAAATTTGTTTTTATACTTTATTTTATATTTTATTGGTATTGCTGTTGGTGATAATTTTAAAAAAGAAATTTTTATTTTGAGTTAAATTTTAACTTTTTATTTGGGTTTTTCTTATCGCAGCTTAATTATCCAGTCTTAAAGAAAACAGCCTTATTGTTATTTATAGGAATACATGGCAATGCGACTTTCAAATCATAATACTTTCTATAGACGCCATCATATGTGGGATACTAAATTCAAAGAAAGGTCGATATATTTCACAGTAGTAGGATGTCTAAGTCGGCAGTTATATTTTCTTTTGTAATTTTAAGTGGGTTGTCTATTTTGGTAGTAAGATTTGACTGAGTTAGATTTCCGTCAAATCTCGGCGGCGTGGTTGAAGTCGATATGAGTCGATGAACTCGGCGGCGTGTTGAAGTCGTTTTGAGTCGACGAAATCGGCGACGGCGCGGATCGTGCAGATCCATGCTGCGGCGGCGGCTTAAAATCGGTCGGCTTGTATCTCTGATTATCTCAGACATTAAATTGCAACACTTTTTCGCTAAGTATAATGCTCCCATTGACAAAAAGATTAAAACTTTGATCCACTGATTTTGGTTACAAACTGTTCGTAGTAGTCCGACGAAAAAACTTTTGGATAGTTGCCCGGAATAGTGGACAATTTGAGAAAAACTAGAAATACCTTTTTCTGTAGGATTTTTGAATGAACTCAATATTATAAGTCTCGATTCAAGAGATGGTTACGCGAAATTCTTTTCTGTTATGTTCGTTATGATTCTGCGAGAATTACCACTACACAAAAATATGAGAAATTTTAAAGAAAAGTTAGAAAATTCGGATAAACTGCAAAAATCTTAATATTTTATGCACTTTTATGATAACCGGCGATAGGAATGACATATTTTCATGATACATTTTTGCTCGATTCATTTTACTCTTGCCTTTCCATCTCATTGAATATGGAAAATAGTAACAAAGTATGCGTCACTGTGGATAACACATGACAACAAACTGATCGACTGTGGCCTACAACATAGACCAATCTGTTTAATGATGCAATGATGACTAATTCGACACTGCTCTATGCCAGGAGATATTTTCTATCGATGCAATAGATCAACTCTCATTGGGATTACACCATCACAGATGTTTTGATTCCGACAAATACCCATCTAATACGAATATTGTTTTCTGTGAATGATTTTCCATTTCCTGATCATCCAGATTTGCAACTGAAAATTTACAACAAGTCATGTGATTGATATTAGTTAAACTTGGAATGAAAACACCCAACTATCCAATGCATTTAATTAAGAGTTGGAACGCGAAGTATAAGATATAATGAATCGCCAACAAAAATAAACTTACGACACAGTTATCAGCTTATGAACCATTGAATGCTCCCTATGTAAATGATATTCGATCGTATTAAGTTACGTAAAAATTCACTCTCAAAATTAAATTATTTCTTGCAATTACAGGAATTGTTTTCATCGGTTCGGAGAAGTGTAAACTATACTATCGCGAACAATAAGCGTTGGGATCAAAATCGGTTTGATTGTGTTTCAATGATTATCTTGGAAATATCGAACACATAGAATACGTGTTACCAAACAGTTTTCAAAGTTTCAAGTTTGGTTGTGTGAACGTGGTTGGTAGTCAAGATGATGTTGATAACTCAATACATTTTTAAATTCGCTGTACTCGGATCATTTTTCAGCAACAATTCTTAAATGAAAGTATGATGCTGATAGTCGTACTATTTACTTCAACATGCCGAGTTTCATTCTGCCGGATCTGAAGAATAATTTTAAACACGACTTTCTGCATGAAAAACCATATTAATTCGTGAGATAATAAAACCCAGTTGGGCACATTTGCAGCAGTAGATTTCGGAAAGAATTAATTTCCCATGTTATTTTTTGGACATTAAAATGGCATTTGAAATGTGGTTTCAAACTTCACACAACAATCACAAATATACTCATTAAAATATCGACAGGAAGGTTTCTGTCGGGTCAGCTAGTTTCATATATATTAGGCAATACAAAACTCCACTTTTGAAACTAGAAGCTTGCAATGATTGCGCTTTTTTCCACTCCATAATAAATTTGACACAGTCTAGTACGACATTCAACTCATAACATTGAAACTATAAAGGATATTTCATGATGCATATCCCATACATACATATACGTTCATGTAAATGAAATTTTTTTGTTTTATTATTAAGGACAAACCTCAGCGTGAAAAATTGTTACGAATATGTGTGTGTGTGTCTGCTGTGAACATTTGCTTTGCCTCACTCGACTACGGAAGTAGTCTGTTTAGATGTTTGTATATATATGTACGCAAGTATGTTTGTTTATATGTAAGGTATATATCTTCCACTTTACAGCCTCTCATTGAAAATTATACCCAATGGTCTTGAAATGAGCCACATTTAACTTTGTGTCCTTAAGTAATATTCATCTCACTTTAACAAAATGCCTCTGGTCTTTAACTTTTTGTTCGGCTTCACGAGGAGTCATGATGTTATATTTTCTTGGTGTTGTTGTTTTATTTAGATTTCCTTAAAGATATTTGCTTTAACACTTGAATTTGTTATGGTCACTTTGTTTATATGAAGCTAAACGATTTTGTGGCAAGAGGAGACCGAGACGGACTGTGGTCTCCTTTGGGGAATTTGTATAGTCTTTTTTGCAGCTGTTTATTTTTAGCTTCCAACTGAAAGAGCATTCCGTAAAGAGTGATTTCCGTAAATATGTGGCAATTAACATTATAATCGTTGTGATAAAAGTAGAGCTGACGGGAGCACTGATGGATATGGAAATTAGGCATTTTTAAAAATACCTTAAATTGCTGGAAATAAGTAATAATTCATTAGAAATTAAGGAACAATTCTAAAGGACATTTGAAGTAAATCCAGAGGGACATTTATAAGTGACATGTACCGATATTGTCTATAATATCTGCAGGGTTTTCTAGGCTCTGAGAGGTGAATGGCCGAATATAATGCAACATATGAATATCAAAATGTGATAGCAATATGTGGCTGTTACAGCGCTACGATTTTAAATATACAAGCTTATTTGTATGGCAGATATAACCAAACAAAATAACCACAATCCGCTTGTTGGGAAAAATGTCATCATCATTGGAAAGCAAAAGGGCAACTTTACTGTCTACAAAGATTCCTATGCGACCCGTTGTGTCTTACGAGGAGAGTCTATTGCATGCTTCTTTAATTGTGAAGACATTCGCCTGAAATGCGTTGCAGCTGTCAGGAAGTCGGAAGGGCCATGTTATGCCAGATTTCTCTGAGAAGACAGAGGAAAAAACTCCACCAACCCTTTTGGAGCCATCTATACCTCATATCTTATTCGACATTTGGGTATCCACTTTCACACTCCATTCTTGAAGGAAATTTGTCCTCGAATGGCTTTGCGAATACTAATCATAGAAGTGCTATAGTCTGATGGTGGTCGAAGTGTGTAAGGAAAATTTTCATGAATACGGGCATGTCTGTATATTCTGTTTCTCCAAGATTTGGCTGCAGATACCCGAGCTGCTCTGTACGACGCATGATGTGCATGTCGAGAGGCTGAAGACATTTGAAATACTTATTCGAGTGTGTTCGGCGCGAATGACGAAAGGCTTATTTGTCTAAAATATTTTATGTATTCGTGACTTTGTTTTTCCGATGGATCCAAAAGCCAATTTAAAGTCCATTTTTGAAGTAGCGTATTTTCAGAAAGAAGAAATGACAGGTTGTTGCCAACACTTTAATATGGTAAAATATAAAAATTTGTAACAAGGTGGCAACTCGTTTTTTTCAAACCAAGTAAATACTTCTTCTCATGTTTAATTTTTGATATTTTGATAAAAAGTATTAACGAAAACACATCTGTTCTAAAACCAAAAAGCACAAACTACAAAATATTTTGTAAATTAGACAATACTAGCAAACGTATGTAAATTAATCAAAAATTAAAAAAATAATGTTATTGTAAAATTCACTGTGTGTTTTTCATGCATGTTTACAAGTCGTTCCTTTATTTCTTAGAATAAGACTTTGTTTATCTCGACCTATCCGATGAGCCATGTATATGAAATATTAGGAAGTGCACTTTAATATGCCGGTAGTAAACTACCAAAAATTATGAAAATTTCTGATTTAAAATTTTATTAAATACAAATGCAGATATAATAAAATTTCGGCTAGAACATGATCGAAATGCCATTGATCTTCGCGAAATTTCACAGAAGTATTTATAATTAATGTATAGCATCAATTAACAAGTAAGTAAAGGCTGAACTTAAAATTTTGCTAGACATCTTTTGTAAGCAACATGGATCCAAAAACCTACTACATTCAAACTGTAAGTGGTAACATACGGATTTTTCACTGTTTTTATACCTTGGTTTATGAACTATTCAAAATTACCATTCTGATGATTTTTCACTGAAATTTATATTGCAAAAAAAAAAGAACCCATAATTTCACCAATTTCAAACTCACACAGTCGCTTAAAAAGAGAACTAAGAACACTACTTTAAAGTTTCAAAAAAATTGATTGATGTAATCATTACGAAAAAGAATTACAATTGTAAAAACTTTAAAATTTCCGACCCGGCTATAACATTAGAGTGGCTTCAAAATAAAAGTAGTGGATGTTCCCGACTAAAATGAAAGATTAGTTTGTTTTATGTGTTCTCCCAAAATATTTCGCGTTTATCATTGTCCATTCGTGAGCTGGACGCGTTCAAAGTAACCTCTATAAATCAGGTTTTTCTTGAATAAAATTCACGTTGAGAATTGTTTTTAGAAAAAACCAGCTAGAAATTAAAAACTGCATTTTAATGAAGAATAGAGGGTAGAATTTTAACATTTTTGTGCAATTTTTGATTAATTTTTTATAAAAACCGCAATAACTTCCATCGATTTCGATTTGTGTTTTTATTGGATCGTTGAAGAGGTATTGATGACCAATTCCAATTTTTATAACTTCCTAACCCATTAAGGACCGACAATTTTGTTCTTACTATTGGTTCACAGTGGGTTAAATGTGATGTAAAAACTGAAATATGGGGTTATTTGCATCGTAAATACATTCTAGTCTTACAAAAAGTTAAATTTTGAAAATTAACATCTGAAATTTTGGCCTTTCAATGCATAAATTGGGAGGAAAACTTCACATAAGATGTTACAATAAAACCGTTCTATATAATTTCCCTCCCAAGAATGAGATTATATAGAAGTGAAACTATACGTCACTAATAGGAAAACTCGTACTCAGTTTTTTATTCCGTGATCGTTTTTCTTTTTTACAGGACTTTTAGTTTCCAAAGGATGTAAATGTTTCAATAATTTAGTTTCGTAATTTTGCGTGTCATACAATGGCGATATGGGTATCAAATGAAAGAGAAGAAAATCTGCTAAATATACTTTTAATTTCATGCGTCTATCTATGTTAATTTAGCATTAAAAACCATTTCAATTTTTCCCCTTTCTAAAGTTTATGTAGATTATTCATGTTTTATTTTCTAAGGGAGGAAATTTGAAATGGTTGAATTTCTTTCCAAAAATTATCTTTATATAAGACTAGAATGTGTTTACGATGCAAATAACCCCATATTTCAGTTTTTACTTCACATTTAACCCACTGAGTATTAACAGTAAGAAAAAAATTTGCTGCCCTTAATGGGTTAGCAAATTCTAAAAATTGCAATTGGTTATCAATACCTCTCCAACGAGCCCCTAAAAACATAAATCGAACTAAAAATGTAGAAGTTATTGCGGTTTTTATAAAAAATACATCAAAAATTGCACTAAAATAAAATAAATCTGGCCTTTATATTGGGTCATATTGCAAGTTTTTAATATGGTTTGATAAGGCTCGGGTCGGATTTTAACTTCTAGCGGTTTTTTTCTCAATACCATTCTCATCGTGAATTTTATTCAAGAAAAACCTGATTTATTGAGGTTATTTTGAACGCGCCCAGCCCACGAATGGACAATGATAAACGCGAAAAATTTTGGGAGAACACATAAAACAAACCAATCTTTCATTTTAGTCGGAAACATCAACAAAATTTGTTCCTTCCTCACAAAAGAAGCCACTCTACTATAACATACTACTTGAACATTTTACAAATTGAAATTAGAAACATTCATTTGTTTTAGTTTTTTTTTCGCTAGTATTTTTTGGTCTGTAATCAATATTTGATTTGAACTGGGATATTGTCCTGGCTCAAGACCGTTTTGCATTTAAATTTAATAGAATTCCAATTCATTTACATTTATAACTTGGCTGCAGACTACCACCATCATGATTTCATCAGGTGCCTTCTTGACTTTTCAACAACATACCCGGCCTCTTTAAGTAAATGATTCTCACAAACGAAACGAAAGGCACAACTCACTTGGTGCGATTTTTTTAAAACGGATATTCGGTAGGTACAAGGTATAGAACAATAAAATCGGTCCAGTATATCAGGAGTTACAGGCGATTGAATGAACACACCTTTTTGAAAAAGTAGTATTTTTTATACCCACACTGTACAAAGTATGGGGTATATATCATTTGGGACAGAAAAAAGTGCATCGCATTGAAGGAGTGATTTAAGACCCCAAGTAAGTTTGCACGTTTCACGACTTTTTAAGTTGTTTGACCCATTTCCGTCCGTCTGGCTGGCTGGTGTATACGTTAACCCTCGAAAGGAGTTAAGGAATAAATTTAAACTTTGTGCATGCTAATATTTTTCACAAACTTAATTGGGCGAAATTGCCCCTTTTATAGAAGTTACATTCACATGGTACCTCCCAAGCAAAGTGATATAAGCTTTGTTCAAAAGAAAACTGATATAACACTCATACGGGTAGTCAAAATCATTTGCATGCGATATCGTCAACATACATACAACATTTGCTGAATAAAAAAACTGTTTACGAATAAATCATTTGAACTTTTTATACCCTACACCACTTCGTGGACTAGGGTATTATAAGTAAGTTTTCCGCCAAATCTTTGTAACACCAATAAATAATCGAGTTAGACCCACCTTTTAGTATACGGATCGGCTTAGAATCACCAGCTGAATCGATTTACCGATGTCAGTCTGTCCGTCCGTCTGCTGTCCATCTAAGTTGTTCGCACTCTACAGGTCGCAATTGCTGTCCGATTATCATGGAATTTGGCAGAAGTTACTTTTTTTGGCCGAGGACGATCGGTATTGAATTTGGAAGAACTCGGTTCAGATTTAGATATATCCCCCATACAAATGTCGCTCCCGATTTCACTTTTTCCGCTTTAGAAACCACATATTGTACCCGATTTTCTTTAAAATTGGCTCAACATCTTATAATCCAACTAAAAACACCTATGGTGAAAGTGGATAAGATCGGTTCAGATTTAGATATAGTCCCCATACAAATGTCGCTCCCGATTTGACTTTTTCCGCTCTAGAAACCACATAATAATCGGGTACATTAGATATTTAGATATAGTCCCCATACAAATGTCGCTCGCGAATGTTTAACCGATTTTGGCCAAAGTTTACATTTTATATATCACCAATAAACGTAGATGGTGAAAGCGGGTGACATCATTACAGGATTCAATATACCGCTATACAAATGTCCTTTCAGATTTAACATTTTTACTTTATTATTTACCATATTCATTAAATTTGAATAAAGATGAATTTATAGTACCTGTATAATTTATATGAACTACATAAAATTGTTCCCATGAAATACCTGGGTTTAGTAATCAAAGCGAGGTATATACGCAGGGAGTGGTGTAGGGTATTCTATAGTCGGCCCCGCCCGACTTTGGCTTTTTCTTACTTGTTTCAAATTACTTTATTTTACTTCGCATAACAAACACATTGAAATCAAGTTTTAAATAATTTATAAAAAATAAAATATGAGATCAATTAAATTTCAAAACCATTTCCAAGAATCAAAAATAATTAAACATATATGTTTATTAGGATTGTCCACGAAAATAAATTGCTGCTGAAATCATGTTTTCCATTGTATTTTTTTTATGTTGCATTTTCGTCCAAAAATAATACCAGTAAGGAAAGGCTAAAGTCGGGCGGGCCGACTCTATGATACACTCCACTTTCAATCCGAATACAATTCAATTCGGTGAAAAAGTGAAAACGGGAAAGTTTTTTGTATCCTGTAAATGTATGTATGTGTTTGACAAAAAATTTTATATCGGAAAGGACATTTGTATGAGGATATATTGAAACCTGGAACGAAATAGGTGAAATATAAAATGTATAGTTTGGCCAAAATCGGTTAAACTTATGGGAGCAACATTTGAATTTAGGCTATATTTAAATCTGAACCGATCTTACCCACTTTCACCATAGTTTTGTTTAGTTAGATTATAAGATGTTGTGCAAAATTTAAAGAAAATCGAGCACAATATGTGGCTTTTAAAGCGGCAAAAGTCAAATCGGGAATGACATTTGTTTGGGGCTATATCTAAATCTGAACCGATCTTACCCAATTCCTGCATAGTGTTTCTAGTTGGATTATAAGATGTTGTCCCAAATTTAAAGAAAATCGGGTACAATTAGGGTTTGGGGTCCGGGAATTCCCGAATCGTCCAAATTTTTCCGGGAATTCCCGGGAAAATTTTTTCAAATTCCGGGAAAAATAAAAAAAAATATTTTTTTGATTATGTTGATCAATAATTTAATTTTACTATATAAATTGGAATTTTTAGATGTATTTTAAATTCATATACAGAGATCTATGATCGCAACTAATTACTGTCCATGCTTACACAATGTCAATACTTAAATTTCTTATTTTCCAAGAATAATCGACGATATAAAATGTGAAAATCTTCTTAAAGAACAATTTACTTTACATATTAAACCAGTAAGAAATGGTCTACGATTAAAATTGTTCGCCTGGAAACTTTCAAGAGAAATCTAATAGTATATTTAAATGACTCTTAGTAAGAACTAATGACTGGATTATTTCAATATTTTTATTTTGTATGAATTTATTAAATTAATACTATTTTTTTATTTTTTCCAATGTTTTTACAGTTTAGAATATTTCCCCCCCCCCCATTTTTTATAAAATATTTTCGTCTCCAGACGAAATAGGAGTTATAGGAGTTATTTGTTTCCTTAATAATTTTTAATTTTTAATGTAGTGTAGGTGCCCGTCACTTGTGCCTGCGATATAAATGTCCAATTCTGAAGTAAAATATTTGTAAAATAAAATGTAATTTGTAAAATATTTGGACAAAAACATTCGTTTTTAGTTTGTAATATGTCAGTATTTAAAAAACACACCAGTTATTAAGTGTTGATATTTTAAACCACATTAGACATATGTACCTATAATAAAATACTTACCGGGATTCCCGAGAATTAAATTTTTCATTCCCGTTTTCCCGGGAAATGAAAAAAGTCCAGGAAACCCCAAACCCTAGGTACAATATATGGTTTTTAGAGCGCAAAATTCAAATCGGGAGCGACATTTGCATGGGGCCTATATCTAAATCTGAACCGATCTAGCCCGATTTAGCCACAGGTGTTTCTAGTTAGATTATAAGATGTTGTGCCAAATTTAAAGAAAATCGATTAGAATATGTGGCACTTAAAGCGGAAAAAGTCAAATCGGGAACGACATTTGTATGGGGGCTATATCTAAATCTGAACCGATTTGACCTATTTTCACCATAGATGTTCTTAGTTTAAATATAAGATGTTTTGACAAATCTGATACAATATGTGGTTTCTAGAGCGGAAAAAGTCAAATCGGGAGCGAAATTTGTATGGGAGCTATATATAAATCTGAACCGATCTGACCGATATTCACCATGGGTGTTTCTAGTGGAAATATAAGATGTTTTACCAAATCTGAAGACAATCTGATACATTATGTGGTTTCTAGAGCGGAAAAAGTCAAATCGGGATCGAAATTTGTATGGGAGCTATATATAAATCTGAACCGATCTGTCCGATATTCACCATGGGAGTTTCAGTGGGAATAAAAGATGTTTTACCAAATCTGAAGACAATCTGATACAATATGTGGTTTCTAGAGCGGAAAAAGTCAAATCGGTGGCGAAATTTGTATGGGAGCTATATATAAATCTGAACCGATATGACCGATATTCACCATGGGTGTTTCTAGTGGAAATATAAGATGTTTTACCAAATCTGAAGACAATCTGATACATTATGTGGTCTCTAGAGCGGAAAAAGTCAAATCGGGAGAGAAATTTGTATGGGAGCTATATATAAATCTGAACCGATCTAACTCATTTTTACCACAGGTGTTTCTAGTTACAATATAAGATGTTTTGCCAATTTTAAAGAAAATCTGTTGTAATATGTGGCATCTAGAGTGAAAAGAGTCAAATCGGGAGTGAAATTCGTATGGGGGCTATATCTAAATCTGAACCGATTTTCTTCAAGTTAAATAGCGTTCGTCCTTATCCCGAAAAACATCGTTGTGCAAAGTTTCATTTGGTTCTGTCTACAATTGCGACCTGTATCGTGATTACAAGAATAGATGGACGGACGGACAGACAGACAGACGGACATTGCTAAATCGACTCAGAAAGTGATTCTAAGACGATCGGTATAATTAACAATGGGTCTATCTCGTTTCCTTTTGGGTGTTACAAACAAATGCAGAAAGACATAATACTCTCGTGGAGTGTATAATAACCATGGCAGCACTTTAAATATAATTTTTTATTCTTGTCTTAGAATAACTCATTGGTGGTATTATTGGACGTTTAGATTGACTTTCTTATAGTTTTTCAAAGTGACAGCTAACATTTTATATTTCTTGTAAATATTTTGTGAATTGTTGTATGAAAAATAAATAGAAGGGATCAATACCTTTCGAATGATGCCTAAGTCATGAATATCCATTTTAGTGAAATAATTTAAATGTTCAGAACCAAAATTTGCAAACTCTTTGAAGCTGCGGCTTCAATTTTCTTCTGTTGTTCAACATTTAGGCATTATTCGAAGATTATTGACTGTAGATATTTATTTTTTATAAAATCCTACCACCAAATATGAAAATCAGTTAGCTCAAAGAATGTTTGATCTTGGAACGACATATTTTGCAAATCATCATTAAACAAGCGAAACTTATTTTCGTGGGGTGACTGGAAATTGTCTTTCCATTTGTATGGACCAGTCTAATGTATATGTATGCAATATATTATATGAAGAAGTTTTTTATTATACAAACTTTTTAAAACAGTCTAGTTACTTTAGACTCATACCTAAATAAAGTGATCTTTAACTTATTTTGCTACTTTTTACAATGTTATATGAAAATATGGTGAACAAATATGCGAATAAATAGATAAAAGTTTCTGCTGAATTCCCGCACAAATTTCCCAGGATACGAGAAATAGAAAATAAGCAAATCCTCGGTATTTTTCCCGCTGATGCAAATCCCTTACCCTCCTCCAACTCGATAGTACGTAACTTAAAGAAAGACATTGACGGTATATCATTGAAAGCCATATAATGTAATATCTGCACTTTGCAGAATCTTCGGAATTATGCCATCTGGTCCAGAGAATTTGTATGTAGAAAAAAGTGGACTTGGTATTCATCTTAGACTTATTGTTTCTTTGCGAAATGTTCTTAAACGTTTCTGTATATTTCAAATTTGCCCGATGCTTTCTTCATTTGTTCCACCATTTTTTTTACAAATTGACCCAACCTAGTAAAATCTCTTAATTTGGGTGTAAATTCGTATTATAATGGATGGACTTTTTTGTTCAATGATGAATGAAAACGTCCGATTTATTGGAGTGTTAGAGGTTTAAGTCTTTGCCCAATACTGTTGGTGTTTACAGCCAAAATGCAAGGACAATGTTATTTACTTTGCCAAAAGAATATGCAGAAATGGAGAACTTTTATTAGTTTTAGACGTAAACATTCAAAACGTCGAAACACATAAACATTTTAATCCTCTCTGCCAGTATTGTTTTGAAATGTTTAATTTTGTTGTACAGTATTAAGGACCCACAGTGCATTATAAGAAAATTAAATATTAAATATATTTATCACAAACCAACCTACGATCCAGTATCAACCCCATTCCATAGTAGTATCAACCGCTCAACACCATCTTCAATCGGATATGAGGAATGCCTTATCCATTTGGGTATACTCCCCAAATTCCTGATGTATGAAGGCAACATCATCAAAAAAAAAAAACAGAAACTTAATTCAATTTTCATATTTTGCATAATTCATAAACAAAGGAATGCCATGAAAGAAAAATCATTTATGGCTCGTACACACTCAGGAGCGGAGGAGGAAGGCAATTTCGAAGGCGTATTATTTAAAAAGGACTCATACACATGTGTACCATGAGTAAGTGAATTGTAATGTGTGTGTGTGTGTGTGAGAGAGTATGTGTGTTTTTCAAAACGATTTTATTGCAAGCAATTTACAATAAAGTGGGCCCTACACGTACACACACTCGACTCGAACCAGAGGCGTCCTTCAAAAGGAGCTCAGAGATGACGTATGGCATGGGGAATTAACTATCAGCTTGAAAAATGATTAACTTCCCGTGGAAACGTCTCTGCAATGTTTTGACAGCAAAAATTAAAATTTACTGGTCCTTTGCCGCTTTTCCTGTCTGTTAACGGACGACACACAAACACTTCTACATATACATACATATGTTTACATGTACGAGTGAGTAAGTATGTGTGAATGTATATCCCTGTATGGTCAGGGGAGTGTTATTATCGCTGTTGTTGTTGTTGTTGCTGTTGCTGTTATTACTGTTGTTTATAAATAATTTAGGTGTGAAGATTATACGCCGCGATATGGTTAAATTGTTGACAGCTTAATTTGTATTGCATGGCAGGAAGTCAGCGTTGTAAAAAACAACGCAGGCTATCACAATACCAAAATAACGATAAAACCTACACAAACACAGATATTAGTGTGGCCCAAAATTATATGGAAAAAACCAAATACGCGAATCTGTTAACAAATATTTCCGATTAGTAAAATTTCACTTCACATATTGACTCATAAAATAAGTTTATTTCTTATTTTATTGGAAAAAGTGAGCGCGATAAAGAATGATACCTCAAGGTGGACATAGGCTCTTGACAAGATTTTTTTTTCACTGAACCAACACTCAGGGGATGTCCCCTATAAATGCAGTGCATTGCGTTGGTGGAAGGAAGATCAGGTATGGGAAGGAGGAAAGAGGGAGTAGTGTCTGTTGACATCTGTTTTGAATCTCTGAATGTCGTAATTGGAGGGAAAGATATTTGCCGGAAGTCGATTCCACATACGGATAGTACGGGCGAAGAACGAATTTATTCTGTAATGTGTAGTGCGGCCGGTTGTCCAATCGACAACAAATGGGTGAGCCTTCCTGCAGAGTCGCGTATCTCTACCGAACGTTCTCACGGGCGGTATAAGATCACGAATTTCCGAAGAACAAACACCATGAAAGTATCGATAGAACAATGACACACAACCAACATTACGACGGTGTTCAAGGGAGACAATAGAATTGGATATCCTACCGTCACCTATCAACACCATCGCCCTCCTCTGGACACGGTCAAGTAGCTCCAGTGATGAAGCTGGAGCACCCGACCATATATGGGAGTTGTATTCCATCTTTGGTCTAATGTAGGTAGTGTAGATATTGAGAAGATCAGAGGGTGTGAAATATTTCTTACATTAAGAAGCCTAAACATTTGAAGGTATCTTTCGACACTTCAAATACATGTTTTGTCCAACGAACATCACGTTGTATTTTCATGCCAAGAACATCTAGAGCATCTGATTGCTCAATATCTACACCGTTCATTAAAATCGACGACTCCGTTGGATTAGTGAATCGCTTGTGAGACAACAAGGAGCACTGGGTCTTACGTACATTAAAATCTACTCTATTCTCTCAACCCCATTCAGAAATGGCCATTAAATCCTGGCTAAGTGACTCATCCATCAATCGCCTTTTATCCTCAATTTCTTGACGACTTGGTCTATGATCAAATGAGTATGAATGACAGAGGTTGCTGTCATCCGCGAATGAGTATATTGGATTCACAGTCCGATCCAAGAGGTCGTCGATGAAAATAAGAAAAAAGGAGGGGAAAATGACAGAGCTCTGTGGTACTCCTGCGGTTAACCTATGCTCATCGGATGAGAACCCATCTACAACAACACGTATAGTGCGATCTCTGAGGAAGCTCGATATAAATCGAGAGAATTCACTACCAACACCAAAAGCGATAAGCTTTGATATGCGTGCGCCGTGCCAAACTCTATTAAAATGCCTTGGAGATATCTAGAGCAACGACCTTACTCTCACCAAGCTTGTGAATAGATCGATTCCACTTTTCGGATAGCAGTGTCATCTGGTCTCCCGTAGATCGATTCCTAAGGAAGCCACACTGTCGATCATTAAGTAAGTCATTAGTTTCTAAATACCTCACAAGATGGTGGTTAGCAGGATTATTAGCCTCACCTTTTTTAGGGATGGACTGGATGTTCGCAATCTTCCAACGCGCTGGGAAAACCCCTACACTGTATGCAAGGTTGAAAAGATTACGAAGGGGACGGGCAAGCGTCGAAGAGCACTTACATAGGACAAGTGCTGAAATGCCATCCAGGCCTGGAGATTTATTTACGTCGAGATCGATCACGGGGAGTGGTTGATTGCTTTCCGGCAAGGATGATGATGGTTCTTGTCTGCTTGCGTAGCAGATCAGTTGTGACATTTTTATTTAAACGCCATTTCCTGAATGCTTCCTCTTTGGATCTGACAGCAGCCTTTCATGTCTGGTTAAACCAACTTTTATTAGATGGTTTATCCGAAATAACTTTAATTGGAATAAATGACTTCATTCCAATCAAGATAATATTTTCAATCATTTCAGCCGCAGCATCTATATCGCCATTTAGAAAATAAAGTTTCCAATTGAAATGCTGGAAAAAGTTGTTGAGCTCGGACCAACGTGCCTTTTCGTATATATATATTGTCCGCTTTGGGGCTGGGGTCGAAGCGACACGAAGAGCGGAATACGAAAAGGATGCTGAAACAATGCAGTGATCCGAATTACCAAGAGGTGCTAGAACGTTAACTTCATACTTTTCAGGGTGTGATGTTAAGAAACGATCAAGAATATTAGAGTGTTGCCCTTGGACACACGGAATGTGAGTCGGTTCATTCACTAGTTGCCTCAAATCATTATGCGCGGCAAAAAGCTCGGCGTATTGACCCTCCGGTATTGAGTGACTCGAATGGGCAAGCCAAGAGGAATTATGGACATTGAAATCGCCAGCAACCATAATTTAACTGTCCGGACAATCCTCTAAAATTTTTGTAATTGAATCGGAAAGGGCGTCAAAGCCATTTAGGGATACCTCCCTTTCCGCGTTTGGACTTCTATACACAAATCCGAAATGTAGTACGACAAGGACAGAAAATTACCCCAATAATCCCTAATATTTCGAGTATTTGAACATGTTTTTCGAATATATCTGCTTATATTTACTTAACCATATGGCTGCAGCTAGAACGTATGACGGTATGTACATTCCTATGGCGTGCAAAACCAAGGACATTTTCATAATTTTTACTTTTATGGGGAAGCGGTGAGAAAGTGATAAAATTGATATCAATCAATTAGCTGCAGCTTGAATAACGAAAATCGGTGTATATTTCGCTCAGGCTGCGTAGATTTGAAATATATTGCGATCATTCTATACTCGTACATTCCTCTTTGTGTTATCGCACAAAATAAACGATTTTTTGGAAACTTGTACTTTTAGACAGAACGAAGCTAAAGGCGATAAAATGATAACAAACAAGTAAGAAGGCGTTAAGTTCGGCCGGGCCGAATCTTATATACCCTCCACCACGAAGTGTATTCCACAGTATTACCAGCAGATTAAAGGATGTCGACTTTACATAGAAGTACAGTACCATATTTCGAAAATTGTGATATTTTTATGCACATTACTATATTTGTTTACTATTTCATTTTCAGATACAGACAAAGTGACTGTATTATTTTAATAAGAAAAGAACAAATTTTAAACATATCCCCATTCTCCGCCTAAATGTACAAATTTCGAAAAAAACTTTTTGTTCCGAGTCTTCATGGTCAGAACGTAGAATACACACCGGATTTCATTATATGTTCCCATTTGTATCCCTCTTTTTCAATTATACCCCTTAAAACTACGAATTTCGAAAAATCCCTCTATTTTACGTGTCTATGGAATTAGAGGGATGTACACACCGAATTTCATGATTCTTGCTGTTGTCGTATCATTGGTACCATGTTTTATCCCTTTTTTGTCCAATTTCGTCCGCTAAAACTTTTATTTTCTTTGTGGTGCTTCCAAACTACAACAGGAACAACAAATTTTAAATGTATGAAAATCAGAACTTTAATTTATAAACCAAGGCTACCAATATTTTTGTACTATGTATATATAATGGAAATAATACTTCAATTCATAAAGTAAATATAAGGCAGCAACCATAAATACCCTAGCAATCATAAATACCCTAATAATAGCTTATCTCTCACGCACGCAGTATAAGACAACTTCATGATTCTACCATTTCTTGTCGTGAAAGCAACAACATAAAGTACGAATTTGGAAAACAAAATAGTACGAGGCTATGCACTCAGAGGAATGTATACTCCGAATACCATGATACTATCTGGGGCCATTTTGTTGGTACCATTTCTATCCCCTTTTTCGCTTTTTACTCCTTAAAAGTACGACTTTCGAACATTTTATCATTCTAGCTGTAGCCTGTAGTTGGTACGATTTTTATCCCTCTGCTCCCATTGAATCCCTTGAAAGTACGAATTTGGAAAAACCTTTTTTCGTGTCTACTCAGTCGGAGGAATGTATAGAGCGAATTTCATGGTTCTAGCTGCATCCATTTGTTTGGTACAATTTTTATCCCCTTTTTCCATTTTACATCCTAAAAGTATGAATTTCGAAAATTTCCTTTATTTTATGTGTGTACGCAATCAGAGGAATATATACACCGAATTTCATTATTCTAGATGCAGCCGTTTGGTTGGTACTATTTTTATCCATCTAACCCCATTTAACCCCTTAAAAGTACGAATTTAGAAAAAATACTTTTATATTATGTATCTGCTCTATTGGAGGAATGTACACGCCAAATTTAGTGTTTCTATCTGTTGTCGTTTAATATGTACCATTTTTATCCCTTTTTGTCCCATTTCGCCCTATACAAATAAAACTCACTATATGGTGCCCTTTAATCCTATAAAGGGAATGTGAATTGAAAATATTAAGTAAATACAAGCTAATATGTTCAAAAAATATGCTGAAATACTCCAAATATTAGGGGTATTTTCAATCCTTGTGAGGGAAAAATTTTTCCCTCTGGGCCGATTTCGTCCATTCCCAACCGATCTACAACCATAAGACACATTTAGGAAAAATTTGAACCTCCTAGCTCATTTCGTTCGGCCGCTATCGTGCTTTCACCAGACAGACAGACGGACATGGCTATATCGTCTTAGAATTTTACCACGACCCAGAATATATATACTTTATGGGGTCTCCGATGAATATTTTAAGGTGTTACAAACGGAATGACAAAGTGAATATATCCCCATCCTGGAGGTGGAGGGTATAAAAACTTTGAAAATCCATTATCTCACTTCAACAGTGCAAGATAACTTAAATTAAACATTCATCCAATCTTTGCCGTAAAAGTAAATGCGTACAAAAAAAAACATTTTTATTTTACGTGTCTATGCAGTCAGAGGAATGTATACTCCGAATTTCATGACTCTAGCTGCGGTCATTTGGTTGGTACTATTTTATCCCCCTTTTCCATTTTAACCCCAAAAAGTACGAATTTCGAAAAATTCGTTTATTTTGCGTGTCTACTCGATCAGAGGAATACACCGAATTTCAACCGTTTGGTTGGTACCATTTTTATCCCTCTATTCCTATTTTATCCCTTGAAAGTACGAATTTGGAAAAAATAATTTTATATTATGTATCCACTCAATTAGAGGAATGTGCACACTGAATTTCGTGTTTCTAGCTGTTGTCGTTTAACATGTACCATTTTTATCCCTTTTTGCCCCATTTCACCCCCTACGCATAAAAATCACTTTATGGTGCACGTTTTTGGTATAGGGGGTATGCGCAAACCAAATATCAAGTAAGTACAAGCAGAGATATTGAAAAAATATGCTTAAATACTCTAAAATATTAGGGTAGGTATGGGTATTTTTAGTCCTTGTGAGGGAAAATTTTTTGCTTTGGGCCTATTTCGCACAGTTTCAATCCCAACCGATCTACGACTATAAGACTTATTTATGGAAAATTTGGACGTGCTAGCTCCTTTCGTGTAGATGCTAGCGTGATTTCAACAGGATAACAATGGACGGACGGACATGGCTAAATCGTCTTAGAATTTTATGATGATTAAGAATATATATACTTTATAGGGTCTCAGGTCGATATTTCAAGGTGGTACAAACGGAATGACAAAGTTAGTATACTCCCATCCTGGAGGTGGAGGGTATAACAACTACTATCGGTCCTATGTGAGAAAACGTTCTGTCCGGTTTTCGGTTTCGGGTTTTGATCACTCTTGGTACCTCGATATCACGTTATATCAAGTATTATTTAAAATATTCGCTTACATCATGTTTATGGGTCACACTAATATACATACATATCTCAATCGGTATACATACATATATATGTGTATATATAAAATGTAACAAAATTCGGATATGTATGAACGTATTTCAGCACTGCAGTGAAGGCAGGAAGGAAGTCTGGCATGCCATGCCAAGTCAAACGTTAATAGAGATTGTATAGACGGTAATAAATCATTAGAGCACAAATTGTACACAAACTAATACATACATTTAGTGTTGAATAAATTGGTAACATCAACATAGCAACAATGAATATAGGCCCGAACTTTTAACGGGAATAATTTGCAGACCAATGTGCGAGGACAAAACGAACTACAGGCGCTGTGAAAGATTCCCAATCAATATTTAATTATCCCTTTTTGGACCCATCGGTAATTATATCGATCAGTTCCTGATTCGATTTAGGCATATCCGCTTATCTGTCCATCTATCCATATGTCCGTCCACCTACTCTTGTAATCAAAGCACAGGTCGTAATTATTGTTCGATTCTAACAAAAATTGACAATTAAATAAATAGCGTCCGTCCAAGGAGTTTGCACGAGAACTCACCAAATGCAAAATTCCACAAAAAATTACCCAAAAAACACACACCAATTGGCGATTTTTCATATGAAAAATCACCCCAAAAATAGGGACTTTATTCATAATTTTGGGCAATATTTCATATACTTTTAAATATGAAATATAGCACATTGAGTGCTATTTCATAAATTCAAATATGAAAACTAATCATTTTGGGCGAAATTTCAAAAATACATCCATGAAAACTTTAACTCTGAGTAGCCGGTTTTGGACATACCCCAGAGGAGACAATATTTAAGCCCGGCCGAAGACCTGCAACAACTTTACTCTGCGTAAACGATGACATACAGCAGATGATATATTTCTGGGCGATTTTTAATATTTAAAATTACTCGAATTTTTGGGCGATATTATTCAGGAGATTTTTCATTGATTCATTCCAGTTTTGGGTCATTTTTTCCGATTTTTCGTTTATTTTTTGAGCGATTTTTCATATCGCGGCCGGTAACGCTGAACACCTTTACTCGGACATACCTTAGATTATATATTATTGGGCGATTTTTCATATTAAAAATTTCTCAAATTTTTGGGCGAGTTATCATATGAAAAACTAGCAGTGCCAGCTACTTCTCACGTGGAAAAACCAGTTATATGTAATAAAATTTACCCATCTCTGTTTTTGGAGAGTATTTATTGAATTTTCTTTTGGTAGATACAGCTAAATCTAAAATAGCAATTTGGAAATCTCCTATTAGATGCACTCCTACACAGTCAAAGGAAAGTGCTTGTCGAATTGCACTATTTTAGCTGAACTCCCTTCGTACGTATCATTTTTATCATTTTCTACGCAGTTTCGAACAAAAAATTACAAAAATTACATTTTATATCTCTTTTCCAAAAAGTACACATTTTCAAAAATCACTATAGGTAATATGTGTTCTCGCTTCTCCCCAAACATCATGTACTTTATTTTTACCACGTTTATCCCTTTCGACATAAACAATTCTACTCCACTTTTAGGTTGTCAGAGGAATTTACACATCAAATTTCACGACTATAGTTGCAATACTGTAGTTGGTACTATTTGTATCCCTTGTTGTCCCCCTATAAGTACAAATTTCGAGAAAAAAATTCATTTAGATTCCGCTTCTACGTTGCCAGAGGAATTTACACTCCAAATTTCACGACTATAGCTGCAATAATTTAGTTGGTACTATTTCTATCCCTTATTGTCCCGCTCATCCCCTATAAGTACAAATTTCGAAAATCCAATTTTACTGCGATTCTACAGGGTCAGTGGAACTTACATATCAAATTTCATGATTCTAGCTGATATACTTTAAATGGTACCATTTTGTATCCCTTTTTGTGACGTTCACCCCTTAAAAGTACAAAAATGCATTTATATTGTGAAAGGAATTTACATAACAAATTTCACGGTTCTAACTGCAATACTGTAGTTGGTACTATTTCTATACCATGTTGTCCCGCTCGAAATTTCGAAAAAAAAATCCATTTAGATTGCGCTTCTACGTTGTCAGCGGAATTTACACTCCAAATTTCACGACTATAGCTGCAATACTTTACTTTACTTTGGTACTATTTTTATCCCTTTTTGTCCCGCGCACCCCTTAAAAGTACAAATTTCGAAAAATCAAATTTTACTGCGGAAAAGTCGCAGTTCCTGATTCGATTTTGCCATATAATATAATAATCATTTTGGACGATATTTCAAAAATACATCCATGAAAAAAAATAAAATTTCACGTTTCTAGCTGCAATAAATTAGTTTGTACCATTTGTATCCATGTTTGTGCCACTCATCCTTAAAAGTATAAAAATGCATTTATATTGCGCTTCTATGTGACGAGAGGAATTTCCATACCGAATTTCATGAATCTAGCTGTAACATTTGAATTGGTACCATTTTTATCCCTTTTTGTCCCGCTCGCCCCTCAAAAGTACAAATTTCGAAAAATCCATTTATGTTGCAAGTCTACATTGTTTGAGAAATGTAAATATAGCTACAGTACTTAAATTGGTACCATTTTTATCCCATTTTGTTTCTTTCCTCCCTTAAAAGTACAAATTTCGAAAAATCCCTTTTTTGACCCATTTTACCCCCTTAAAGTATCAATTTCGTAAATCCTTTCTCCGCGCCTTGAAAAATTAATTTTATAAATAAATATAATATATTAATTATTTCAAACCACGCTTAAAAGGTAATGTTACCAATACGTCAATTCAAAAAATTAATGTTCTTATAAAGGGTGATTTTTTAAGAGCTTGATAACTTTCTTTTAAAAAAAACGCATAAAATTTGCAAAATCTCATCGGTTCTTTATTTGAAACGTTAGATTGGTCCATGACATTTACTTTTTGAAGATAATTTCATTTAAATGTTGACCGCGGCTGCGTCTTAGGTGGTCCATCCGCTTAGTCCAATTTTGGCATTTCCACGTTTTTGAGTAACAGAGACCCAATTGGTGCGAACGGCGACGAATCGAAAATTGGTGGTCATCATTAACACTGGCCGATACAGCTGCGATATTTTCTTCAGTTCGCACTCTACGTAAGCGTGTTGGTGGTTTAATGTCCAACAATGTAAATTTGGTGCGAAATTTAGTCACAATAGCCCGAATAGCCGCTTCAGTGGGTCGATTAAACTGACCATAAAATGGAAGCGCGCAATGAACTTTCTTAACAGAGCACGCATTTTGATAATAAAATTCAATAATTTGCAAGCGTTGTTTGTTTGTAAGACGATTCATGATGAAATGTCAAAGCATACTGAGCATCTTTCTCTTTGACACCATGTCTGAAATCCCACGTGATCTGTCAAATACTAATGCATGAAAATCCTAACCTCAAAAAAATCACTCTTTATTTATATTCTCAAAAAGCCATAAATATTGGTAGATAGTGGATGCTACAGTTGTATTTCCATTCTATTTAAATTCCAAAAGTACAAATTTTGAAAATCCATTATCAGACGTACATAGTGCAAAGTAACCTAACTTCATGATTCAACCAATTTTTGCCGTAAAAGAAAAAGTACGAATTTGGAACAAACTTTTTATTTTGCGTGTCTATGCAGTCAGAGGAATATATACACCGAATTCCATGATTCCAGTTGCGCCCATTTGATTGGTACAATGTTTACCCCCTGACGTTTCTACGCAATTAGAATTTCATCATTCTAGCTGTAGTCGTTTAGTTGGTACTATTTTTATCCCTCTGTACCATTGTATCCCTTGAAAGTACTAATTTCAACAAATTCGTCTATTTTCCGTGTCTACGCAGTCAGAGGAATGTATACTCCGAATTTCATGACTCTAGCTGCGGTCATTTGATTGGTACTATTTTTATCCCCTTTTTCATTTTAACCCCAAATAGTACGAACTTCGAAAAATCTATTTATTTTCCGCGTCTACACACTCAGATGAATGTATACTCCGAATTTCGTGACTCTAGCTGCGGTCATTAGATTAGTACTATTTTTATCCCTTTTTTCATTTTAACCCCAAAAAAGTACGAATTTTGAAAAATCCGTGTATTTTACTTGTCTATGCAATCAGAGCAATGTATACACCGAATTTCATTATTCTAGGTACAGCCGTTTGGTTGGTACCATTTTTATCCCTCTATTCCTATTTTACCCCTTAAAAGTACGAATTTAGAAAAAATATTTTATATTATGTATCTACTCAATTAGAGGAATGTACACACCGAATTTCGTGTTTCTAGCTGTTGTCGTTTAATATGTACCATTTTTATCCCTTTTTTGCCCCATTTCAGCCCCTACAAATAAGAATCACTTTATGGTGCACGATTTTGCTATAAGGGGAATGCGCATACCAAATATCAAGCAAATATAAACAGACATATTCAAAAACATGCTTAAATACGCTAAAATATTAGGGATTATTATGGGTATTTTTAGTCCTTGTGAGGGAAAAAATTTTCCCTTTGGGCCGATTTCGCCCCAATCCCAACCGATCTACGACTATAAGACGCATTTATGGAAAATTTGAACGTTCTAGCTCCTTTCGTTTAGATGCTAGCGTGCTTTCAACAGACGGACGGACGGACATGGCTATGGATTTTTCGAGATTATTCCTTTTTGATTTGAGTGATTTTTCATTTATTTTTGGACCATTTTTTATTTTTTGGGCAATTTTTCATTGGGCTATTTTCCATGTTGCCGTATGCAGACAATCAGTCTGTGTTTCTTGTGCATCACCCTGTAAATACACGTACACAAATTATACAACCTCCATGCTTGCCTCTTAATCGGCAACAACTGATTAAGCGCAAGTGTCGCTGCAGCACAAGTAAATAAATAATAAATCTGAATGTAATTACATTAATTTCACTTTCTGTTTTCTCTACATATTCGTTTTTAACCTATTCTAGCGAAAGAATGAAACCATCCATTTGTATTAGTGTTAGTGTCTGTTGCGAGCATTGAGATTTCTGTTCATGACATCTGATGGGAAGATGACATATAAGTTGTGATAGGTGCCAGTAATGTACATACCTTTTGATAGGTGAAATAAAAAAAAAACACTTTAATTAAATTAATTGATGGGGCTGCTGCTATTACACTACTTCAATGTAATGCTATTAGTGATAACAGATGAACAGCATCACAGTAAAATATTTCTGCAACTACAATTTTACACAATAGGTGCATGTTATTTACCTTAATGGGATTTCCTCGTAAAACTGCTTTTTAGATAAATTTAATTAATATATTAGTGGAAAAACAATTTGTATTTCTAATTTGATTTTTTTAGATTAATAGTCTCTGATGCTGCTGTCAGAAAAAAAATACTTTTTGAAAAATCTACAATCCATGCTCTTTATCTAACATCTAAAGTTAAGCGAGAAAAATTACTTTTGATATATAAAATAGCCTAATGTTACTATCAACGTACGAAGAATACAATTTGGAGTAAATTATGTTGAATGATAATTAAAATTGAATTTGGATGCAAAAAAATAAAGTCCAACTTGTACAAAATTATAGTATTTGAACGTGATTTTCTATTTGAACGCCAAACGTTGCGTTATATTATATCGTACTGATAATGTATAATAAATATACATATATATGTAAGAGCATGTCCATATTCGAATGTAAACTGGTCTGGTTCAACTCCAACTGGTATGATGGTATTCTGTATGCTTGATGTCTATACCCTGAGGACAATTAATTCATAACACTTTCATAGGCCACTTGATAATTTAAATATTGTATTACGAACAAAAAAGAATACATCATAAATTATTATTACACAATTTATGATAAATGTTTTTAATTATCGCGCTGCATGCATGGAAAAAAGACACAACACTATTTTTATATATATTTAAATAATGTGAGAATGGAGCAAATATTTATTAAACAAATGTCTGGAAGGCATTGTAACACTTTAATTTGTGGCCCAGAAAAAATTAAATCAATACGGGACACATTGAAAACCTATATTAAATTAGATAGGATTTCATTTTCGTTTCATTATTCGTTCTTGCAATATGTGAAATTCGATTGCTTTGTTGTAAGTGCGAGGCATTTATAGACGAATTCTTTGAATGTATGGAAATTAAATTTATATGTACAACCTAACACCTTAAAAAGCATATTAATTCTGTGTTAGATGCCACATCCCTTAGTTTATGAGGAGGGAATGGTTTAAGTTCAATGTATTGCATTTTTCTACCCTCCACCTCCAGGATGGGGGTATACTAACTTTGTCATTCCGTTTGTAACACCTTGAAATATCAGCCTGAGCCTCTATAAAGTATATATATTTCTGATCGTCATAAAAATCTTAGACGATCTAGCCATGTCCATCCGTCCGAACGTATGTTCAAAGCACGCTAGCATCTAAACGATGCCTTATAGTAGTAGATCGGTTGGAATTGCAACTGTGCCAAATCGGTCCAAAGGGAAAAATGTTCTCTCAGAAGGATTGAAAATACCCATAATAACCACTAATATTTTCGAGTACATACTTGATATAGGGTATGCGCATTCCCCGTAAATGTGCACCGTAAAGTGATTCGTATTCGTAGGGGTTTAAATGGGAAAAAGGGAAAAAATGGTACCTATCAAACGAAACAACAAGAAACACCAACACCAAATTCGATGCGTACATTCCTCTAAGTAAGTAGATATATAATATAAAAGTATTTTTCAAATACGTACTTTTAATGGGTAAGATGGGAATAGAGGGATACCAATGGTACAAATGGCTGCACCTAGAATAATGAAATTCGGTGTATACATTCCTCTGATTTCGTAGACACGTAAAATAAACGGATTTTTCGATATTCGTACTTACTGGGGTTAAAAGAGGATATAAATAGTACCAACCAAATCACTAGCTGCAGTGATTTGGTTGGTACTATTTATATCCTCTTTTAACCCCAGTAAGTACGAATATCGAAAAATCCGTTTATTTTAGAGGAATGTATACTCCGAATTTCATGACTCTAGCTGCGGTTATTTGGTTGGTACTATTTTTATCCCCTTTTTTCATTTTAACCCCAAAATTTGAAAAATCCGTGTATTTGACGTGTATATGCAATCAGATGAATCTATACACCGAATTTGATTATTCTAGGGGCAGCCTTTGGTTGGTACCATTTTTATCCCTCTATTCCCATTTTACCCCTTAAAAGTACGAATTTGGAAAAAATACTTTTATATTATGTATCTACTCAATTAGAGGAATGTACACACCGAGTTTCTAGCTGTTGTCGTTTAATATGTACCATTTTTATCCCTTTTTGCCCCATTTCACCCCCTAGAAATAAGAATCACTTTATGGTGCACGTTTTGCTGTAGGGGGAATGCGCATACCATATATCAAGCAAATATAAACAGACATATTCAAAAAACATGCTTAAATACGCTAAAATATTAGGGATTATTATGGGTATTTTTAATCCTTGCGAGGGAAAAATTTTTCCCTTTGGGCCGATTTCGCCCCGTTTGAGTCGCAACTACGACTATAAGACGCATTTGTGGAACGTTCTAGCTCCTTTCGTTTAGATGCTAGCGTGCTTTCAACAGACGGACGGACGGACATGGCTAGATCGTCTTAGAATTTTATGACGATCAAGAATATATATACTTTACAGGGTCTCAGGTCGATATTTCAAGGTGTTACAAACGGAATGACAAAGTTAGTATACCCACATCCTGGAGGTGGAGGGTACAAAAATTGTTGATCAGTCAGCACCGCCTACATCTCGAAATAAAACACATCACTGGTGTTGATGGTAACGCCATCAATGCCATTCTTGGCTATCTGGTTTCTTTAGTTGTCAACTCACCTTGTAGATTCCGTGTAATGGAGACCAGCAGGGCCACCAAACCGGTAGGATTCTGTTCAAAAGTTGTGGAATGCTTTGCCCTTCTCAGATATATTTTTATTTTTGTGATAAAATTTAGTTTGGCTCGGTAAATCGTCAAAAGAAAATTCTGTCCGTCTGTCTGTCGGTCCATCTATCAAAGTACAGGTCGCAATTATTGTCCTATCCTTACGAAAATTAGCAAAATTATGTTTTGCGGCACAGATTTAGATATAGCCACCATACAAATTTCGCGATTTGACACTTTGTGCTCTCGAAACCGTCTTATATTTGAACTAAAAACATCTCATGGCGAAAATGTGTCAAATCGGTTCTGACTTATATACCAATGTCTTTCTCGATTTGACTTTTCCGCTCTAAAAGCCATATCTTTTAACAGATTTTCTTCAAATTTCCCACAACAACTCATATTTCAACAGGAAAAATTTGTGGTAAAAGTGGGTCAGATCGGTTCAGATTTATATATAGCTGTCACATATATTGCTGCTAATTTGACTGCTCTACAGACCAGTCACTTTAAAAGATTTTGTTCAAATGTGCAAAACACCTCCGAATTGCTTTTTTATCAAATTTTGGCACAATGCATTATATTGCAAGTAGAAACATCCATGCTGAAAGTGGGTTAAATCGGTTGATCGTTGATCGTCTTCCGCTCTCGAAACCACACTGATTGACTGATTTTCATCAAATTTGGCTCAACACCTTATATTTTAACTAGAAGCGTCTATAGTGAAAATGGCTCAAATCTGTTCAAATTTATATAAGAGGTTTCATTTAAATGTCGCCGATTTTATTTATTTATTTATTATGAATTACAATACAAAGTACAATCCAGGGATTGAGCCGGGGTGACTAAGACCATAGTAGCTAGTTATTGCAGCGACAGACCAGAGCCTCTGGTGGGAATCGAACCCACGACCCGCACGCTGATAGCAGAGCACGCTACCAACTCGACTACCGGGTCGCTCAACGCCGATTTTACTTTTTCTGCTCTAGAAAACACATATTTTAACAGAACAAGTTATATTTCAGCTGGAAACATACATTGTGTATGAGGGTATTGTCGGTCTATTATATATAAATCTTTCAAAAATCTTCACCTAGTATAATAGCAGTGGCGTAGAAAGTGAAGGGTATCATATAGTCGGCCCCTCCCGGCTTTAACCTGTCCTTACTTGTTTAACTACACGTTTTTGAAATTCGAAAATTGTTTAAAATCAACACATCCTAATGCAACAACCTTTTAAAAATCAATTTATGATCGGCTGGCTAAGCAAAATACCCGAATATACGACCTATATACAATAAGCATAACTGAACTCAGAGTCAATCGTCTCCTAATCATAGCTAGAGAGAGACAGATAAGGTGTTTAACGCTCTCAATAACCAGAGTCGTTTGACTCTATGGCCAGCATGTGCCACCTCAATATAATTTTAGGAAGCAACTTTTGGAGCCTTTCTGTGCACTCTTTAAAGTATGTCCCAAATATATGTATGTCCCTCCGGATATGATTTCGTAGTGCTCTAGATATTCTATGAATTGGCATACCGTATTATATCTATCCATGGAATATATGTTGTGAATTGGAATTGATATTTTCTTTTCTTCTTTTGTTGTATCTACTAACTCAGGTTCGAGGTCATTTGTTTTTGTTTTCTTAAAAAGACAACAAAGTGTTTATTTGTTTTGGTTGCTAGCAGACGATCGTTTCAAGGGACGCTACAACCCCTTCTCAATGCCCAGTGCAACGCAACAACTACTCCGGTGTTTATCGGAAACTCAATTGAATGAGTCCCAGTCAGTAGTTACCGGAATCAGAAAACAAAAACAAATGATCTCGAACCTGAGTAAATGGTTACAACAAAACTATAAATAAATTAATTTAATAAGAATACCACGTCTTTTTAATCATCAACTGACCTTGGCTAAACTAAATAAATAAATAAATTTCACGGATATTTTAAAACATCTAGGATTGATGATAAAAATGTCGTAGTGGGGTAAGCGAGTTGAAGGTACCAATCGACCATGCTGATTTTAGCCTTTCCTTACATGTTTAATTTTGAAAATAAGCACAAATTCGTCAATTTTCCTCACAAACATGAAAAGAAAATACTGATATAAATCATTCTACTTCTAATCACAAATTAATTAATTAAAATAAATAATTTAAAAATATCTATTTCAAAGATATATTATTTACATTATTTTAAAAATATTCTCAACATCTTCAAAATTACATCTTAATGATCTAGGAACTACTTTCAGAGCATTATTACGATTTTTCTAACTGTTTAAGGTCCTTAACTCGTACACCACAAAGGCACCAAAAATTGGCAATTCCAATTGCTTGCCAAATTTATTCATAATTAGTAAAGGCGATGTTCAAAAATACCATATTCATCGTTGATTTAACATGAAAGTAGCCTTATTGATTATCTGGAATATAAACAGAAAGTATCATGTAATTCTCTTTAAGTTCAGAAAATGTAAAACATCTGTACAACATTTTTTTCTTGGAAATAAAGGATTCGCCTGTGATCCCTGCCTTTATAAATATTTTACTTTCTAACCTTCGTCGTCGGTCGCATGTCTCGTATAATGACCCTGCAATTTGAGGATTAAAAGAGCGCTCCTTGGCAACACACACAGACGTTTTCGCACATCCTTTAGCATTTAATATGTCACTCGTTGCTGTTGTTGTTTTTTTTGTAAGTCGGTTATAAACTATTTCAACAATTTTACAGTCTGAACTCACATTCACACATTCCATGTGTGTGGATGTGAATGGATTCATGTGTTACACATACCCAGCAAATTGTGTTGATATTTAATTCCATCTGCTACAAATTCGTTCGCAATCAAGCCAATTGTGACTATAAAAATGGGAATATATACCAATATCAAGTTGTCTGTCTGCTTGTTATAGTCTAAGTATGTGTAGTTTTTCAAAGGAAAACAACTTTTTGCACATTGTCATCATTCGCAGTCGTGGCCCTTATCTTCATCGTTATCATATCCAGCAACAGCATCGGTTAAAGTAACATCATCATCTCCATCAGCATTTGATGAGACATAAAATGTTCTCGTTGTCGTTGTCTGTGTGCTCTGCCCTACGCCCTTGTGCTACATGTTGCTGATAAATTATTCAAGTCAGGTTCAATAGTTAAAATCTTTCGCATTTTGTTTGCTCTTTATCCAAAAACTTTTTCGTTTTCAGTCGAAATATTTTTGAGCGGTGTTCGCTGGAAGAAATTTCCGAAAAGTTCAACTTAATTTGATATATTTAGTCAACAATAAAACTTATTGGTTGATACGCCTATAATTTCATAAACAAGAAAAATTTGATTATTGCTGTCATCTATAAAGCCGAAGTGAAATATTTTAAAGTATTCCGAATAAACCTGATAGCATTTTGTACAATTTAATATATTTGGATACAATTTTCTTTATATTTGGTATTAAATACAAATAAGGAAAGACTAAAGTCGGGTGGAGTTGGTCATATGCTATCCACCATTCTTAATCATAATACAAGATTTGATTACCTACTTTGTATCTATAAATATATACACCAAAAAATATGAAATATGTGGGTTCTAGGCAACAAAAAGTTAATTCGCACCGGATATTTGGCTGAGAACTGTATCACAACATTGGCAGATATCATCGACTTTCACAATGGATGTTTCCAAGTGAACTGCAGAACTAAGCGACAATTCTGACCAAAATCTATTCTAAATTTCAACAATTTTTTCTTAACCAAAAATATAAATTCGCAACATTTGTGGTCCTATTAGATTTTATTTTATGTTCATTAGCGTTCGTTCTTACTCGTTCTTACTCCCAAAATTATAGTACAAATCATAAAGGAATTTTGGACGAATACTGTAGTAATATTAAAAGTTATTTATAAATGCACACTAAAAATAAATTTTTAAGAATTTTTCGTATGGGGTCACAGAGGAAAGGTGTCCGCTGTATTGTTATACCCTCACATACAGAGTAGGAGGGTTTATATCATTTTGGTCAGAAAAAAGTGTAACGCATTGAAGGAGTGACTTAAGACCCTAAGTATGTTTGGACCAAATCCGTTTTACAACATTTTAAGTTGTTTGACCCATGTCCGTCCGTCCATCTGTCTGGCTTGTTGGTGTACACGATAACTGTAGAAATGAGTTAAGGAATTTATTCAAACTTTGCGCATGGTAATATTTTTCCGAAACCTGGATTAAGGTCGATGATAGGCGAAATCGCCAGGCTCCTTCTGGCGTTTTAAATAAAAAACAAGTAAGGAAAAGCTAAAGTCGGGCGGGCCGACTATATAATACCCTACACCACTCCCTGCGTATGTACCTAGCTTTGATTACGAAACCCAGTTATTTCATGGGAGCAATTTTATGTAGTTCATATAAATAATACAGTTACTATAAATTCATCTTTAGTCATATTTAACGAATATGGTTAATAATATGGTAATTGATCCAATTATCCGACAGACAAATATAAATTATACAGTAGTAATAGGATGAATCGGACCGACATTTCAAAAGGAGGCCTATAACAACATTTTGGGCCTGGTCCAAAACATGGGCCTATATATTTCTCATTCGCGGTGGTATTCCTAGTTGAAAAATACAATGATCTACAAAATTTGATGAATATCCGATGTAAGATGTAGTTTCTAGAGCTGTAATAGATCAGAATGGGGCCCTATTTAGTATGGACATATGGGCATCTGCCAAACAAGTAAGGAAAGGCTAAAGCCGGATGGACTTTCTATCTCATTACAATTCAATTCGGTAAAAAAGTGAAATCGGGAAGGATTTTTGAAATATAATTTGTAAAGTTTGGCCAAAATCGGTTAAACATTCGCGAGCAACATTTGTATGAGGGCTATATCTAAATCTGAACTGATCTTACCCACTTTCACCATAAGTGTTTTTAGTTGGATTATAAGATGTTGTACCAAATTTAAAGAAAATCGGGTGCAATATTTGGTTTCTAGAGCGGGAAATGTCAAATCGGGAGCGACATTTGTATGGGGGCTATATCTAAATCTGAACAGATCTGGCCGTTTTTCACCATAGCTATTTCTATTTTAATTATAGGGTACTGGGCCAAATTTGAAGCAAATCGAGAGAAATATGTGGTTTCTAGAGCGGAAAAAGTCAAATCGGGAGCGACATTTGTATGGGGGCTATATCTAAATCTGAACCGATCTTACCCAATTTCTGCATAGTGTTTCTAGTTGGATTATAAGATGTTGTCCCAAATTTAAAGAAAATCGGGTACAATATACGGTTTTTAGAGCGCAAAATTCAAATCGGGAGAGACATTTGTATGGGAGCTATATATAAATCTGAACCGATCTGTCCGATATTCACCATGTGAGTTTCTAGTGGGAATATAAGATGTTTTACCAAATCTGAAGACAATCTGATACAATATGTGGTTTCTAGAGCGGAAAAAGTCAAATCGGGAGCGAAATTTGTATGGGAGCTATATATAAATCTGAACCGATCTGACCGATATTCACCATGGGTGTTTCTAGTGGAAATATAAGATGTTTTACCAAATCTGAAAACAATCTGATACATTATTTGGTCTCTAGAGCGGAAAAACTCAAATCGGGAGAGAAATTTGTATGGGAGCTATATATAAATCTGAACCGATCTAACACATTTTTACCACAGGTGGTTACAATAATAGATAGATAGGTAGTTACAATATAAGATGTTTTGCCAATTTTAAAGAATATCTGTTGTAATATGTGGTATCTAGAGTGAAAAGAGTCAAATCGGGAGTGAAATTCGTATGGGGGCTATATCTAAATCTGAACCGATTTTCTTCAAATTAAATAGCGTTCGTCCTTATCCCGAAAA
Organism: Polietes domitor; assembly: GCA_947397865.1. Taxonomy (NCBI): domain Eukaryota; kingdom Metazoa; phylum Arthropoda; class Insecta; order Diptera; family Muscidae; genus Polietes; species Polietes domitor. The sequence goes on from CANDYM010000158.1 coordinate 95,270, forward strand.
ACATCGCTGTGCAAAGTTTAATTTGGTTATGTCTACAATTGCGACCTGTATCGTGATTACAAGAATAGATGGACGGACGGATGGACGGACAGACAGACAGACAGACAGACAGTCGTAGGGCTGAGCTCAGGCTACTATGGGGGTCAGCGGGTGGCGGATAGCTGGACGGCCTGCATATATGTAGGTTCGCTGCAACTAATTAGCAGTCCCCGACCAAGAGCGGCAGAGTCTCAGGGCGTGCTATAAAAAAAGTACATGTGCCGGATAAAGACTCTGCGACATGGCGAATAGATGCCGCCATTAACTAGGTATCCCCCACAGGGGTTGCTTCCAAGAGAGGTGCAATTAGGAGAGTGATGCCTCCGTGGAACCCCTAATCAAAAACCCAGGAGCGTCTGACCCATATTGAGCGGCTCCCTGGTCTGCGTCTGACCCCAGGCGGGGCGGCAGCGAAAATGACAACATTAAGATCGAGACCAGTAAGATCTTAATTACAGCATACTGGAAACTCTGAATTGGACCAGACGATAACTTGAGCTGACGATTGTTGTATTCTGGAACCTGAGTACGTAGAAGTGAAACCCTACCGAAATGGCTTCCGGGCTAATGCAACAACCGCCCCCGTCCCGTTAAAACCCGGCAAGCCTCAAAAAGCGCTCGAAATTCGACGCCATTAAGTTGGTGGTGTAGTCTTCAGTTGACATTGTCCTGATTAATGCGGATCTGGCTCTGAACGTAGGTTCTCATAAGGACCCTACGTCAACCCTCGCATGGCCTCCCTGCTTGCACAGACAACCATGGGATCATATAAACGTAGCTACACAGCGAATCTAGATAGCGGCTTTGAGTTGGGACCCAGAGAAGAAATGAGTCTAAACACACCAAACACTCCTAACACACACAACAAAAAAGAAAAACCACAAAAAAACGAGTTCAACAATGAAGAGAGAAACACCCCGAGTAACGTCGTAGAGATCTTCTGTACACCGGTTACTAGCTTGACTAGGGTACCTAACTGTAATGCAACACTGCCCTATCATGCAGAAAGTAATCCATTCCAAAGAAGTTCGGTGATTAAGAGAACACCGCCACAAGCGATTTCCATAGAAGAAACTGCGCCCAGCTCGCATAAAAATAACGAAGCAGAACCCTCAAAAAAGAGGATACCTTCTCATTATTGGGTAGAATGATTGTAGACCTGACGGAGTATGTTAAAAACCGTCATAACGTCCATCATGCTATCAAAGACCAAGCGAAGGCAATACGAGCCACGTACAATAAAGCACGTGAAGAACTAAATGATAGATGCCCAGCTAAAGAACCAGTAAAAAAGGAACAAGGCACACAGACGTCAACAAAAATTTGGCCCGCCAAAAGAGAACCAAAGCGTAATATGGATGAGAACACACAATCTAAAATGCCAACTCCGAAAAGGGTTAAACAAACACCCCAGAAGAAAGTTCTCAAGGACACACCATCAGCAGCCGAACCGTCAGGAAGTTCATCGGAGAAAAACGTAGAAAGCGAGTGGACTTCGGTCAAGAGGAAGAAGAAGAACGCGAGACCACGCAACCCCAGACCAGACTCTATGATAATAACTACTAAAGGAATCTATTCATATGCAGAGGTTTTGAAAAGAATAAGGTCAGATCCCGAACTAAAAGAACTAGGAGATGAGGTCAATAAAGTCCGCAGGACTCAAAATGGCGACCTTCTACTCGAATTAAAAGCCGGAAGCAAAAGCATAGCTGAAAAGTTCGAAGAAAAAATCATGATGTCACTGGATGGAAATGTGGAAGTAAAAACCAGGAAAGATGAGATAATAATAGAATGCAAAGACTTGGACGACATCACCACAAAACAAGAAGTGAGCCAAGCATTTGCAGAGGTATTAGCTATGTCCGAACTAGACGAAACAATTGTTAAGTCTATGCGTAAAGCTTACGGGGGCACTCAAACTGCTAAAATAAGCCTCCCAACAGAAGTTGCAAGGAGAGCCCTTAAGCTCAACAAAATTAAAGTTGGCTGGTCTATATGCCTCATAAGGGAGACAATTATACCTACTAAGTGTTACAGATGCTTGGAGTTCGGCCATACCTCCAAGTCATGTAAAGCTGAAACAGATCGTTCTCATCTATGTCTAAAATGTGGCCTGCAAGACCACATCGCTAAAAACTGTAGCGGTGATCCGTGTTGCATACTGTGTAAAGACAGAGGATTTACGAACCTGAAACACACAGCTGGAAGCTATAAGTGTCCAATATTCCAAAAGGCGTTAAGTGCCAAAACCAGATGAAGTTCATGCAACTGAACACAAACCATTGCATAACTGCCCAAGATCTCCTTAGGCAGACTATCATAGAACAGGATATAGACGTCGCATTAATATGTGAGCAGTATAAAAACCTCGACAGAAATGTTTGGGAAAGCGATTCGACGAATAAAGCAGCGGTATGGGCATGTGGCAAAAAAGCCATAGAAAAAGGTATGAAACATCCACATGAATGCTTCGCCAAAGCTAAGATTGGAAGAATATTTATATATAGCTGCTATATATCACCTAATATTCCACTGAAAGAATTCGAAAAACACATAGACAACCTGGTTAGGGACGCTTTTCACCACAACCCAGTTGTTATAGGAGGAGACTTTAATGCATGGGCTGTAGACTGGGGCTGCCCAAGGACAAATGAGAGGGGTAGAATTCTCCTAGACGCGTTTTCCGGATTGGACGTAGTTCTGGCAAACAAGGGTGAAGCCCAAACCTTTAGGAGAGCGGGATATGGATCGATTGTAGACATAACATTCGTCAGCAATAGTCTTTCAAAAAATATGACGTGGGCAGTCAGCGAACATTATACCCATAGTGATCACCAAGCCATCCTATTCAGCATAGAACAACCCAGTAACCCACGCGAACATAAAATAAACCAACAATTCCAAGGCTGGGCAAAAGAAAAACTCGACCAAGAGGCTTTTACAGAAATATTCGCCAACAAACAATTCGAAGATGGTACTGCAACACACATGGCTGAGCAAGTCACCAATGCTCTAAAAACGGCCTGCGATGCTTCAATGCCAAGAAAAAGAACGAGTAATCTAAGAAATGAGAACTATTGGTGGAATGAAAACATTGCCGATCTGAGAAAGGAATGTCTAAAGTCTAGACGAAAATACCAAAGGAGCAGGGGTAAACCGGAATTCCTAGCATGTAGAGACGTCTACCACCAAGCCAGGAAAATGTTTCAACAAGCCATATACAAGAGCAAGGCTGAGTCATTCAAACAGTTGTGCAATGAAGCCGACTCCAACCCATGGGGCAACGCGTATAGAGTGGTTATGTCCAAGATCAAGGGGAAAAAATCACCCCAAATAACGTGTCCAAAACTCATAAAGGAAATAGTTACGGTCCTTTTCCCAGACGCGGATCCTTATATACACACGGAAACACCCACAAACCATAGTGAAATTGAAGTAACCGAGGAAGAAATTCTAAACCTCATTTCGAGAATCGGCGACAAGAAAGCTCCAGGCTTAGATTTTATCCCTAATAGGGCCTTAAAGATTGCGCTTAGGTCAAGACCAGAAGTATTTGCAACACTTTTCAAAAACAGCCTGAAAGACGGTGAATTCCCAGACATGTGGAAAAAACAAAAGCTCATACTAATCCCAAAGCCAGGAAAGGTACTCGGAGCACCACAATCTTATAGACCAATATGTCTACTTGACACACTTGGAAAATGTCTAGAAAGGTTTATATATACACGATTACTGAAGGCAGTCGAGGAGGCGGAAGGCCTTTCGGAAAGACAATATGGCTTCAGAAAAGCAAAGTCTACGACAGACGCTATCAGCTTCGTGATTGACTCGGCTAGGAAAGCAATCAGCGGGAAAGGAAAGAACAGAAAATACTGTGCTGTCATTACTCTAGACATAAAGAACGCCTTTAACTCTGCCGGATGGAAACAAATAATTACATCTTTAAGAAATATAAACATACCCGAGTATCTTATCACAATAATCAAAAACTACTTCTCGAACAGAACATTGTGTATCGAAACTGACACAGGGGTAGAATCCTACAACGTTACATGCGGAGTTCCTCAGGGTTCGGTCCTGGGCCCACTTTTGTGGAATATTATGTATAATGGAATATTCGAACTGAACATACCAGAGGAGGCACAAGTTGTGGGTTTCGCAGACGATGTTGCGCTACTTGTCACAGCACGCGACTTAGACGAAGTGCAAATCTATGCGTACGAGTCGATCCGTACAATTGACAATTGGTTGAGAAAAATGAACCTTCACCTAGCAGAGCACAAGACGGAGGCGGTGCTCATAAGTGGGAAGAGGAAAAGGGAAACCCTAAAGATAAAGGTAGGAGCAACCGAAATTACATCATCGGAAGCTATAAAATACCTGGGCGTAATGATCGATTGTAGACTCAACTTCAACAAACACTTGGATTATGCGTGTCAGAAAGCAACAGGAGTGTCAAATGCTTTGGCAAAAATGTTGCCAAACATCGGCGGCCCTCGTCAAAGCCGTCGTATACTGATTTCAAGAGTCACAGATTCAGTTCTACTGTATGGGGCACCTATCTGGGAAGGAACACTCAGCATAAAGGCAAAAAAGAAAATGATATCAATACATAGAAGAAACTGCCTAAGAGTCTGCTGTGGGTTTAGGACCATATCCGTGGAATCAGTAAGCATCGTAGCCGGAATCGTCCCCATCGACTTGGCAGCCAGGGAACTCACAACTGTACAATCAGAGTGTAAAAGAAATGCAGAATCCCTAAGGAAAAACATACGTAAGGTCGAGAGAGAAAATACCGTGGCGGAATGGCAAAGAAGGTGGGATAATTCACCAAAGGGAAGATGGACCTACAAATTAATACCACACATTGATGTGTGGATAAGTCAATGAGAGGGGTAGAATTCTCCTAGACGCGTTTTCCGGATTGGACGTAGTTCTGGCAAACAAGGGTGAAGCCCAAACCTTTAGGAGAGCGGGATATGGATCGATTGTAGACATAACATTCGTCAGCAATAGTCTTTCAAAAAATATGACGTGGGCAGTCAGCGAACATTATACCCATAGTGATCACCAAGCCATCCTATTCAGCATAGAACAACCCAGTAACCCACGCGAACATAAAATAAACCAACAATTCCAAGGCTGGGCAAAAGAAAAACTCGACCAAGAGGCTTTTACAGAAATATTCGCCAACAAACAATTCGAAGATGGTACTGCAACACACATGGCTGAGCAAGTCACCAATGCTCTAAAAACGGCCTGCGATGCTTCAATGCCAAGAAAAAGAACGAGTAATCTAAGAAATGAGAACTATTGGTGGAATGAAAACATTGCCGATCTGAGAAAGGAATGTCTAAAGTCTAGACGAAAATACCAAAGGAGCAGGGGTAAACCGGAATTCCTAGCATGTAGAGACGTCTACCACCAAGCCAGGAAAATGTTTCAACAAGCCATATACAAGAGCAAGGCTGAGTCATTCAAACAGTTGTGCAATGAAGCCGACTCCAACCCATGGGGCAACGCGTATAGAGTGGTTATGTCCAAGATCAAGGGGAAAAAATCACCCCAAATAACGTGTCCAAAACTCATAAAGGAAATAGTTACGGTTCTTTTCCCAGACGCGGATCCTTATATACACACGGAAACACCCACAAACCATAGTGAAATTGAAGTAACCGAGGAAGAAATTCTAAACCTCATTTCGAGAATCGGCGACAAGAAAGCTCCAGGCTTAGATTTTATCCCTAATAGGGCCTTAAAGATTGCGCTTAGGTCAAGACCAGAAGTATTTGCAACACTTTTCAAAAACAGCCTGAAAGACGGTGAATTCCCAGACATGTGGAAAAAACAAAAGCTCATACTAATCCCAAAGCCAGGAAAGGTACTCGGAGCACCACAATCTTATAGACCAATATGTCTACTTGACACACTTGGAAAATGTCTAGAAAGGTTTATATATACACGATTACTGAAGGCAGTCGAGGAGGCGGAAGGCCTTTCGGAAAGACAATATGGCTTCAGAAAAGCAAAGTCTACGACAGACGCTATCAGCTTCGTGATTGACTCGGCTAGGAAAGCAATCAGCGGGAAAGGAAAGAACAGAAAATACTGTGCTGTCATTACTCTAGACATAAAGAACGCCTTTAACTCTGCCGGATGGAAACAAATAATTACATCTTTAAGAAATATAAACATACCCGAGTATCTTATCACAATAATCAAAAACTACTTCTCGAACAGAACATTGTGTATCGAAACTGACACAGGGGTAGAATCCTACAACGTTACATGCGGAGTTCCTCAGGGTTCGGTCCTGGGCCCACTTTTGTGGAATATTATGTATAATGGAATATTCGAACTGAACATACCAGAGGAGGCACAAGTTGTGGGTTTCGCAGACGATGTTGCGCTACTTGTCACAGCACGCGACTTAGACGAAGTGCAAATCTATGCGTACGAGTCGATCCGTACAATTGACAATTGGTTGAGAAAAATGAACCTTCACCTAGCAGAGCACAAGACGGAGGCGGTGCTCATAAGTGGGAAGAGGAAAAGGGAAACCCTAAAGATAAAGGTAGGAGCAACCGAAATTACATCATCGGAAGCTATAAAATACCTGGGCGTAATGATCGATTGTAGACTCAACTTCAACAAACACTTGGATTATGCGTGTCAGAAAGCAACAGGAGTGTCAAATGCTTTGGCAAAAATGTTGCCAAACATCGGCGGCCCTCGTCAAAGTCGTCGTATACTGATTTCAAGAGTCACAGATTCAGTTCTACTGTATGGGGCACCTATCTGGGAAGGAACACTCAGCATAAAGGCAAAAAAGAAAATGATATCAATACATAGAAGAAACTGCCTAAGAGTCTGCTGTGGGTTTAGGACCATATCCGTGGAATCAGTAAGCATCGTAGCCGGAATCGTCCCCATCGACTTGGCAGCCAGGGAACTCACAACTGTACAATCAGAGTGTAAAAGAAATGCAGAATCCCTAAGGAAAAACATACGTAAGGTCGAGAGAGAAAATACCGTGGCGGAATGGCAAAGAAGGTGGGATAATTCACCAAAGGGAAGATGGACCTACAAATTAATACCACACATTGATGTGTGGATAAGTCGTAGACACGGGGAGGTAAATTACAATCTTACCCAATTCCTTACTGGCCATGGAGGTTACAGAAGTTATTTGCACCGATTTGGGCACGATGATTCCCCAAGATGTCCACATTGTCCAGAAGAAGATGAGACGTCTGAGCACGTTACATTTAAATGCCCAAGATTTACTGGACATCGCAGTAGGACTGAAACGACCGTAGGAGAACGCCTGAGACCAAACAACATAGTCAATATAATGTTAAAGTCTGAAGGAAACTGGTCCGCAGTAAACTGGCTCATAAGCTGCATAAACCAGGAACTCCGAGAAGCAGAAAAGATCAGAAAGTCAGAAGCAAGTAGTTCAATAGCAATAAGCAATTGAAGAGCAGCTAAAAGGCTGACTTCCCCCGCGAAGTAATACCATTCGGCGGTCCCGTGGGGAGGAGGGAAGAGGGGGTGTGGTTTAGTACGTAGGCGCCAAGGCGAATCGTACATGTTTTCCAACACGGGTTGGATACATCTTACGAAGATTCCACACCTCTAACAAAAAAAAAAAAAAAAAAAAAAAAAGACAGACAGACAGACAGACAGACAGACAGACGGACATTGCTAAATCGACTCAGATAGTGATTCTGAGACGATCGGTATAATTAACAATGGGTCTATCTCGTTTCCTTTTGGGTGTTACAAACAAATGCACAAAGACATAATACTCTCGTGAAGTGTATAAAAATTAAAAACAGGTTTCATATTGATATTATCGTGGTCAGTAATATATACGTTCCAATTTTCAGCTTTCTAGCTCTCAAAAACACTTTTTCCACGCCCACTCCGCCCACAAAACGAAAATCCAAATTTCGGTATCAAATTGATCTTTCTCGTGGTCAGTAATATATATGTACCAATTTCCAGCCTACTACCTCTCAAAAACACTATTACCATGCATCACTGCCCACCAGCCTACTACCTCTCAAAACACTTTTGCCACGCCCACTAAACGAACATCCAAATTTCGGCATCATATTTATCATTCTCGTGGTCATTAGTACATATGTACCAATTTTCAGCATACTACCTCTCTAAAACACTTTTGCCTCGCCCACTAAACGAAAATCCGAATTTCGGCATCATATTTATAATTCTCGCGGTCAGTAGTATACATGTACCAATTTTCAGTCTTCTAGCTCTCAAAAACGCTTTTGCCACGCCCACTCGGCCCACAAAACGAAAATCCAAATTTCGGCATCAAATTGATCTTTCTCGCGGTCATTAATATATACATTCCATTTTGCAGCGTTTTAGTGCAAAGAACACTATTGCCACGCCAACTCCGCCCACAAAACGAAAATCCAAATTTCGGCATCATATTTATCATTCTCGTGGTCAATAATATATAAGTTCCAATTTTCAGCCTTCTAGCTCAAAAAAACACTATTGCCACGCCCACTCCACCCACAAAACGAAAATCCAAATTTCGGCATCATACTTATCATTCTCGTGGTCAATAATATATAAGTTCCAATTTTCAGCCTTCTAGCTCAAAAAAACACTATTGCCACGCCCACTCCACCCACAAAACGAAAATCCGAATTTCGACATCATATTTATCATTCTCGTGGTCAATAATATATACGTTCCAATTTTCAGCCTTCTAGCTCAAAAAAACACTATTGCCACGCCCACTCCACCCACAAAACGAAAATCCAAATTTCGACATCATATTTATCATTCTCGTGGTCAATAATATATAAGTACCAATTTTCAGCCTTCTACCTCTCAAAAACACTTTTGTCACGCCCCCACCGCCCACGAAACGAAAATTGAAAATCCGGCAGTAATATATACGTTACAATTTTCAGCCTTCTATTGCCACGCCCACTAAACGAAAATCCAAATTTCGACATCATATTTATCATTCTCGTGGTCAATAATATATACGTACCAATTTTCAGCCTTCTAACTTAAAAAAACACTATTGCCACGCCCACTCCACCCACAAAACGAAAATCCAAATTTCGACATCATATTTATCATTCTCGTGGTCAATAATATATACGTTTCAATTTTCAGCCTTCTAGCTCAAAAAACACCCACAAAACGAAAATACAAATTTCGACATCATATTTATCATTCTCGTGGTCAGTAAAATATATGTACCAATTTTCAGCCTTCTAGCTCTCAAAAACACTCTTGCCACGCCCCCTCCGCCAACAGAGCTAATTTTTTAAAAATTCTATAGCCTATAGTTCCTTCCATACCTGCATCTATCTGTACTGAAAATTTCAACAACGTCGGTTCAGCTGTTTACACGTGATTGCGGAACAAACACACAGGCAGACAGACAGACTTACACTAAGGTTTTATAATATTAATAGGGACTTGCTGAACCCCGCCCGCTTCGCCAGGCAAAAAAACAAATGGTAAAATTAAAATCAGGTTTCATATTGATCTTATCATATTGATATTATCGTGGTCAGTAATATATACGTTCCAATTTTCAGCCTTCTAGCTTAAAAACACTATTGCTACGGCCACTAAACGAAAATCCAAATTTCGGCATCAAATTGATCTTTTTCGTGGTCAGTAATATATACATTCCATTTTTCAGTCTTCTAGCACAAAGACCACTATTGCCACTCCCACTCCGCCCACAAAACGAAAATCCAAATTTCGGCATCATATTTATCATTCTCGTCGTCAGTAATATACATGTACCAATTTTCTGTCTTATAGCTCTCAAAAACGATTTTGCCGCGCCCAAATCCAAATTTCGGCATCATGTTTATCATTGTCGTGGTCAGTAAAATATATGTACCAATTTTCAGCCTTCTAGCTCTCAAAAACACTTCTGCTACGCCCCTCCCCCACAGAGCTAATTTTAAAAAATTCTATAGCCTATAGTTCCTGCCAGACCTGCATCTATCTGTACTGAAAATTTCAACAACATCGGTTCAGCCGTTTACACGTGATTGCGGAACAAACAGACAGACAGACAGACTTACACTAAGGTTTTATAATATTAATAGGGATAGGGATACAGTCGAATTACTTCGCTATATGGAAAATTAGTTCTATAGAATAAATGCGCCATGTTACACTTTATGTATTTTCCACCTTTCTTCAGATTGTTTTTCTTTTAAAAAACTGGTACGGAAACCTTTAAATGTGTCCATATAGGGGTAAAGGCTTATCAATATCGCAACATTCGGTCTATTATTGTCACCATCACAGTTATTCATCCTTTGCAAAAAAAATCGTTATAAGGAAATATTCGCTATAGGGATATTCGTTATAAGGAGATCAACATATATTGAAATAAAAATAAAACGAAAACACAATTTATTCGCAATAAACAAATCTTCGTTATATAAGAGTTTGCTATAGAGAGTTTCAACTATAATGAAAAACTGATGACTACGTCCAAACGCTGCTCTACTCCACAGTGTCAGAATATTACACTCATTGGGATTATACCGTCGAAGATGTTTTGATTGCGACTAATGTTCATTTAATACGAAAGTAGTTCACAGTAATTATCTCTAAATGCTTCCATTCGTTACCGATTTGTGGACCATACAAAGACTGTCGTCTATGTTTGAAACTGTGGGAGAAAATTCACAACCAGGCATTGACTGAAGACATTTGATTGATATTATCTCAATTAGGAATGACTATATAATGACACAGTTAATCAGGAGTTGGAACGCGAAAAAACAGTATGATTGCGAATACAAATTCTAACGAACGCGCTGCTGCTGAATGAATGTGCAAATTAACTAGACCCCATCTGAGATGGACAAAGTTTTGATCGATTCGGAGAAGTGTAAAGTGTACCATGCCGCACAATAAGCCTTGGGATCAAACTCAAATAGATGTTCCGAAATATTGTTCAAAATATAGTTTGGTTGAGCGAACGTGCTATATTGGAAGCGAAAAACATTGAATAGGTGGATTAGTAACGCAATTCAGTCAAGATAATTCGGTCGGATAGTTGTCAAATCCGACCGAATTTAAACTCTCTGTACTCAGAATACTTGCTCACAATCTCCAGTTGAAAATAGACAACAATTCTTAAAGGAAACAACAAAATCGAATACGTTTTGATAGTCCTATCCAAATGATTCCGACCATAATACCATGCCGAGAATCAATATTAAAAAACGGCAATAAACGTTCGAAATTTATAAACGATGGAACAGGAGATTTTGCAACGATTCTCATGCAGAATTCAATTAGATTTGCACATTATTCATTGGGAATTGCAGCTAATTTGTTGAGAGACTATCAGCTCATTCAGCACTCAAGTTGCCGCTCAATATAAAAATTAACGAAATTAAAACGTGCTACATATCGAAGATCTGTTCGATTGCTGAAGTTCAGCTTTAAGCTAAAGGCTTGCTTGAAGTTTTCCTATTTATGGAAACACGTCACGACATTCAAAATAAGTACGATCAGACATTTCGATTTGCAGAACGACCAATCTCAATAATTATTTTCAAAACAATTGCTGCAAATTGTTAATGGAAAAATCTACCTTTACATTCTGGATTATATTCCCCGTCGATTTTTTTAGATTACCATATAAAAACTCGAAATCATCCGAAAGGTGATACTATACAGTGTTGAAAATCAAGTTGAGCGAACGGCCACACATTTCCAACAGTATACTGCCGAAAGAATTCATCTCACATGTTGCATCTTTCATTTTCGAAATCAGAATTGAATATGCACGGCCGTATCCTAACATTGGATATCTATGACAGCACTAATGGATACAATAATCACTGATAAGTGTTTTTGTTTAAATTTTGTTTAAATGCAAATCCACACAACAATCCCAAATAAACTAATTCAAATATGGACAGGAAAGTTTCTGTAGGGTCAGCTAGTGTTATAATAAGTAAATGAAAAAAAGTACGAATTTCGAAAAATATTTTGATTTTGAGAGTCTATGCAGTCAGATATACACCGAGTTCTTTGATTCTGTGACTTCCAAAAATCTCTTTCTTTTGCGTGTGTACGGAATTTGGGGGAAGTACACACCAAATTTAACCATTCCTGTTGTAAACGTTTAGTTAGTCCATTTTTATACCCTCCACCACCAGGATGGGGGTATACTAACTTTGTCATTCCGTTTGTAAATATCGACCTGCGACCCTATTAAGTATATATATTCTTGATCGTCATAAAATTCTAAGACGATCTAGCCATGTCCGTCCGTCCGTCCGTCTGTTGAAAGCACGCTAGCATCTAAACGAAAGGAGCTAGAACGTTCAAATTTTCCTTAAATGCGTCTTATAGTCGTAGATCGGTTGGGATTGAAATGGGGCGATTCTTATTTGTAGGGGGTGAAATCCGGCAAAAAAGGGATAAAAATGGTACATATTAAACGACAACAGCTAGAATCACGAAATTCGGTGTGTACATTCCTCTAATTGAGTAGATACATAATAAAAGTATTTTTTCCAAATTCGTACTTTTAAGGGGTAAAATAGGAATAGAGGGATAAAAATGGTACCAACCAAACGGCTGTACCTAGAAAAATGAAATTCGGTGTATACATTCCTCTGATTGCATAGATAAGTAAAATACACGGATATTTCAAAATTCGTACTTTTTGGGGTAAAAATGAAAAAAGGGGATAAAAATAGTTCCAATCTAATGACCGCAGCTAGAGTCATGAAATTCGGAGTATAAATTCCTCTGAGTGTGAAGACACGGAAAATAAACTGATTTTTCGAAATTCGTACTTTTTGGGGTTAAAATGAAAAAAGGGGAAAAAATAGTACCAATCAAATGGCCGCAGCTAGAGTCATGAAATTCGGAGTATACATTCCTCTGACTGCGAAGACACGGAAAATAGACGAATTTTTCGAAATTAGTACTTTCAAGGGATACAATGGTACAGTGGGATAAAAATAGTACCAACTAACGACTACAACTAGAATGATAAAATTCTAATTGCGTAGAAACGTCAAGGGGGTAAAAATGGTACCAACCAAATGGAATCATGGAATTCGGTGTATACATTCCTCTGACTGCATAGACACGCAAAATATTTTTTTTCCCCAAATTCGTACTTTTTCTTTTACGGCAAAAATTGGTTGAATCATGAAGTTAGGTTATTTTGCACTATGTACGTCTGATAATGGTTTTTTAAAATTTGTACTTTTGAAATTCAAATAGAATGGAAATACAACCAACTGTAGCACCCACTATCTACCAATATTTATGGCTTTGAAAATATTTTTCAAAATATAAATAGAAGAATAATTATTTTTTGAATTGACGTATTGGTAGCCTTGCCTTATAAGCGTGGTTTGAAATAATTAAAATATTATATTTATTTATATAATTAATTTTTCAATATTTGTATTTGTTTTGGTTTGGCTATATTAAAAAAATTATATTTTCCTGTAATATTTCAGCACTTCTACGAAAACCGACAACCTCTGTGGAATGCAATCCATGGTGGAGGGTATATAAAGTTAGGCCCGGCCGAACTTAACGCCGCACTGTGGTCATTATTTTGAGATAGCGGCCAAAACTCCTTTTGGTTTTTGTTCTCCGATTTTAAAGTTATTAGACTCATATGAAAGTAGACAGTAGTAAACCTCGGGTGCCAAAAAATTAGAACTCTATTTTAACTATTTCACTGAGAACAGGGTGGTCCAAAATGGGCTTTTTCAGAATTTAGTAATTATGATATTTTTAGTTAATTTTTAAAGTTGAAATGATCATAACTTTTTTGTTTTTCAAGATTTTTGGACGAAATAAATTTTGTGTTGTAACTTAACTTATTTCCTATCACTGTTAGAAAAAATTGAAGCTCTACTGTTTTCAGAACAATTTAAATATTTTTTTTAAAAAAGGTCTAATTTATCGGAAATTTCCGACTTCATAGAGCACAACTCCTGTGAGTCAAGCTGAGTCAAAACACAAATTTACTATTTTGTAGCCCTAACCCTCCCCTACATTCCTATTTATACATGTCCATGCATCGGGACTGCACTTTTTGAGCTACAGCAATTTTTCTGACCCAAGGTAAGATATTCGGTACAAATGCACGTCATATTTTTTGAGAAGTTATTTGTATGTGAAAGTGGCTATTATGCATATATTTTGATGAAATTTTGTACAAGAGTTCTTATTGACCCAAAAAATAATTCTGTTGAAATTAGGAGAATTTGGCCCATATTTGGACCTAGTCCACATAGAAGGGTGTATCAAAATTTTGACAAAAATGACAATAGAATCTGACAACATTCGCTTTGCTTACAAACCAAATAGAACATTAAATTCAATTTTTACCAACATTAACGACAGAACACAACGAAGAGAACATTAGAAACAAGAATGAAAGAACATAAAATGGACATCACAAAAATGAAAGAGACAACAGCACTGTCACAACTTAGTGCTATCCAGTGCACGAAAACAAACGAAACGATTGACGTACATATCATCCAAAGTCATTATTATTCATTATTGTTTAAACAATGGCTAAATTTAGTGTTATATATGGTATATATTTTGAACGGAGAGATGAAAACGACATTATTTTACATATAATGAATCCATTCTTCAAAATATCCGACAAACAAGAAATTAAAATTCATAAGTTAAAATTAAAAAACTTTTTAAATACTTTAAGAAAACGGTACAATCAATGTTCCAGAAACAAGAAATTGTTTTACTCACGCAACCAAGAATGGCTAAGAAATAAACTTATTTTTGAAAAGCCATCAGTAACTACCATGGAAACTGGAAAAGGTGGTCGACCAGCAAAGCCAATTGATAATTGTAGTGAAAGATCACGAAGACGCAAGCTTAAACATATCAATGAAGAAGTTTCTTGTAGCATCATAAAGGATTCATTTCTGCATCAAATTCAACCATCGAAAACTAAAAAGAGTAAAATTGCTATCATTGAAAAAATAGTGGAAGCAAGCCCCAGACGCACAAAAAGGATTTTAGAAAGTATGCCGACACCAACTGAAGAAAATAAATTTACTCCAGAAGAAGCATTTGCACTATTTTTGGATTTGAAAATGACTAAAAACCAATATACAGAATTGCGGAAGCGAACCAATGAAAAAAATTGTGGAATTTTTCCATCATATCGAGATTTAGTTTCTGCCAAAAAAGATTGCTTACCTTCATCAACTGCTATTAGTGTAACTTCAAGTTCAGCAGAAATAAAATTGCAGGATCTTCTTGAACACACTGCAGAACGATTATTAAAGACATTTGATGCTGACTATTTAAATAAGTTTAAAAAGTGCAGCATGACTTTGGCCAGAAACAATACAAACAATGTAATGCGGAAAATTCATCAGATGCCAATTTATTCATGATTTCTTTCGTTCCATTACGTTTAACAAAAACTTATATTGGTTCAGAGCCGTCAACTAGTAGAGCTGCAGAGATAGATGTATGGAAGAATGAAATTCCCTCGTCAACAAAATTTTGTAGACCAATAAAGTTTGCTTACAAAAAAGAAACAAAAGATGTCATAACTGAAGAAATTGGCAAAATAAGAGATGAAATTAAAGAACTTCAACCAGTGATATTTGAATATAATGACCAATGCATCGAAGTTAACTTTAAAATGTCACTTACAATGATCGATGGAAAAGTTGCACAAGCTTTAACCGAACAAAAAAAAAAGATATTCAAGAAAAATACCGTGAGATAGGCCTTATAATTGACCAGCCAAAGCAAGGAGAAGGACATTCTAATGATGGAAACACAGCAAGGAGATATTTTTCCGATCCAGAAACTGCAGCTTCTATAACTGGAGTAGATTATGATTTAATACGACGATTCCAAATCATATTAGAAGTTATAGCATGTAGCAAAAAGATAGATGCAAAAAAATTTGGTCAGTATGCTAATGAGACAGCAACCCTTTATAACCAAAAATATTCTTGGAGACATATGCCAACCACAGTTCACAAAATTTTGTTCCATGGGGAACAAATAATTCAGCACAATATGCTTCCAATTGGAGATCTCTCAGAAGAAGCGCAAGAAAAAAGGAACAAAGACTACAGATTCTTTCGCGAGCACAATACAAGAAAAATTTCCAGATATTGTACTAATGAAGATCTTATTAATATTTTGTTGTGCACATCAGACCCATATATGTCCAGTATTCGACAAAAATGGAAATCAACCTCATTAGAGTTAGATGAAGAAGCTAAACAACTACTGCAAAATGAAAATCAAAGCTATTTGGAAGAAATTTTTACTAAAATGTTTAATTAACACTAGTTTAAAGATTATAATTTGTTTCTAATTTTAGTATAAATTTTTATTAATACATTTAAATAAAATATATGTGCACTTTAAATCAATAGTAAAAGTTTACTTAAAATTTTGTCGATGTTGTGTTCTGTATATAATATATCCAAATGGTATTGATATTGTTGGGAATTTCAGTGTTATTTTTCAGTTTAATCCTCACAAGAATTAGCTTTCTTCCACAAAAACCAACCTTTGGCCCCTGTGAATATTGAGACTAAATAAATGTCAGGGGCCAAATGTTGGCATTTTCTGACCAAAATTAAGTTTAGGAATAATAAATAAGTATTGGTTGTAAAATACGATTGAAGAAAATAAGAAATTATAAAAAATATACCTATTTAAAATGTCAAAATATTCAACTTTTACATGGAAACTCAACAAAAAATTAAAATGCATTTTTAACTCCACATTACTTACGTTCCTATCAGTCGATTTTTACGTTTGAACACGCAAATTGAAGCTTAAAGTCCCTCCTATTGAACAAAACAAATTGCGTAAAAAAATACCAATCCGGCCAAAAGTTATACAGTTTTGACCGCTATCTCGCGAAATTGACCACTGTGCGCCGTTTTTACTTGTTATCCCTCTGTTCCCATTGTATCCCTTGAAAGTACAAATTTGGAAAAACTTGTTTATTTTTCGTGTTTACACAGTCAGAGGAATGTATACACCGAATTTCATTATTCTGAGAGCAACCGTTTTTTATCCCTCTATTTCCATTTTACCCCTTAAAAGTACCAATTTGAAAAAAATAATTTTATATTATGTATCTACTACTACAATTAGAGGAATGTACAAACCGAATTTCGTCTGTTGTCGTTTTATGGGTACCATTTGTATTCTTTTTTGTGCAATTTCACCACCTATGAATAATAATCCCATTATGGTGCACGTTTTTGTTATAAGGGGGAATGCCAATATAAGCAGACTTATGAGCTAAAGCACGTTGCAAGCCAGGCGAAACAATATTTGATTGAAAGGAAACAAAGCACATGAATAAAGGTATGTACCATGTAAGGTACACTATACATTTAAGGGTTAAATACTCTTAATATTAGGATTTATTAGAAGTATTTTCAGTCCTTGTGAGGAAAAAATGTTTACCTTTGGACCGATTTCGTAATCCCAACCGATCTAAAACTATAAGACGCATTTTTGGATCGTCTTTGAATTTTATGACGATCAAAAATATATGTAATTTATAGGGTCTCAGGTTGATATTTCGAGGTTTGACAAACGGAATGACAAAGTTAGTATATATATTGCGGAGGATATAAAAATTAATGTCAAAGAAAATTGCCCTCCCCTGGATTCTCATAAAACGCTTTCTGACTATAAAAATAATACGATTATTTAAACGAAATGAGGGTATATAAAAATATGAAGATCACTTTTAATATTTTTGGCCTTAATCACTAGAATCACTGCTATAATTTTGTCCAGTACGCCTAGATGTATAAATTGTCTGGGCAATAAGAATAATAATAAAATGATTGTTTTTATTCGAAAATCGAAACAAAATATTGTGACAACATATGCTCTTCACACCCACCCACACACACACATCCGTTAAATTAATACAAACAACAATTATAAATCCTTTTATGCGAATGTTAATACAAAAGGATGCACATGAATAATAAAAACAATTGCAGCTTTATTGAACATACAATCGATGAAAAAATTTCATATGCATATATTTTTTAAGTACATAAAGAATTTTTTGAGCCATGAACCCGTTTTTTCACACATCAAATGCACAAACAAACATTCGAGTCCTCGTACATATAGACAAATATGTTTTCGATATTTTCGCGAAATTCCGTAAAAAGTTAATTATGAGGAAAAAATATTAAAATAACGACAACACCACCAGTGGCGGCGTCGAAATGTTAATGTTTATTAACATATTTCGTGAGAAATAAAAAACGGGTGTGAAGTGCGAGGACGAGGATATGCGATGATGTGTTAAATTAAGTGACGATACTTATAAAAGAACCTACGCGTTGCGGTTCGTGAATGAGAACATGCTACTCACTGAACCCGCTGTGAGGGGTGAAATGATTCCAAACTCTTGTTGCCACAATACAGCAAAGGGAGCAAAAACGGATTAACATCTTTATCATCTTTGTTGTTTGTACTGGTTATTAGCCTTGTCGTCACACAGTGGTGCGAAACCAAATGTGCATTGAAATAAGTGACATTTTGCATCTAATATCAGAAATAAGGCCCATTCATAAATGAATGAGAACGAAATTTTCGTTTCGATTCATAGAGGTAAGGTGTCCGCTTTTCGCCTAGAAGGTCTCGTGTTCGAATCGTGTTTCCTTTATTCTTACTTTTTATACCCTCCACCTAGGGTTTGCATTTTCCCGTACTTTTTATTTCCCGGTAAACGGGAATTATTTCTTCAATTTGGGCGTTATGGCTGTACGACGGCGTACGGTCATAACGCCCAAATCGATAAGAAAGCCCAAATAATTTATTTGGGTTTCTGACTCAAAATTTGGGCTTTATGACTTTCTTTTTGTAAACTTAATAATACTCAGAAACCCATCTGAATGAAACCGTTGTATAACAGTTATGTTACTGAAAAAAGAGTTACTTCTACGTTGGATTAAAGATTTTCTCCTATGGTGTATGTCCAAAGACGGCTACTAGAAAACGTTTACTCTGCGTATCCGACTTCGGACATATTCCATAGGAAAAAATATTTAATTCCGGCCGAAGGCCGGCAACTCAAGAAATCTTTATAATGCGTAGCCGTCTGTGGACATACTCCATAGGAGAAAATCTATAAACCCGAAGCCGGAAAAACGCAGAAAACTTTTACTTTGCGTAGCCGGTTTTGGACATATACCATAGGATAAAATCTTTAATCCCGGGCGAAGGCTGGCTACTTTTCAATCATGAGGGTTTTGGGCAATATGTCGCAAATTTGGGTTTTATGACGGTCCGTGGATTGAACGTTATAGTTTTGGGTGTTGTTGATTTGGGCGTTATTGCCTAGAAAAAATGTCACAATGCCCAAACGCAACGACATATTGCCCTAAAAATCGATAAATTTTACAACAACACAATCAACGCATCGTTGTTAGGCTTTATGACATTTTCAATTTGGGCGTTATGACCTTGGGCGTTATGACCGTACGCCTTTTGTTATAGGGGGAATGCGAATACCCAATATCAAGTAAGTACAAGCAGACAAATTGAAAAAACATGCTTAAAAACTCTAAAATATTAGAGGTTTTTCTGGGTATTTTCAGTCCTTGTGAGGGAAAAATGTTTCCTTTTGGACCGATTTCGCACAGTTGCAATCGCAACTGATCTGTAAGACATATTCATGCAAAAGACGTCCTAGCTCTTTTCGTTAGGGTGCTTTCAACAGACGGACGGACGGACTAGGCCAGATTGTTTAGAATTTGATGACCACCATGAATATATATATTTTATAGGGTCTCAGGACGATATTTCAAGGTGCTACAAACGGAATGACAAATTTAGTATATGCCCATCCTGGAGGTGGGGATGTTCTCTTTTTGCTAGAAAATCCATCGTCGTTGTCGAAGACATTGGGAGCGTTGATACCACCGATTCTCAACAAACAGCGCCTTTCTGCGGATGTAGTTTCGCTTGAAGTTTAGATAAATTTGTCGGCATTTGTTTTTTGTTGCCACTCTTTCAATTCGGAACACTGTGTGTCGTCATTGTCAACATCGTCATCCTTCGCCAATGTAATTGTGATTGGGGGTTACCAGCTAAGTACTTAACAAATTTCCATAAGCATTATACCAATTACAATAGCGATTCATCGTGGAAGCAAATTACGCGCGCATAAAAAGAACATTATTTTCATACTTAAATACTCACGCACACACACGCGCGCGCCTAAGGACCTACATTCGCAGCTATTCATATGACCTCACACACACCCACACACGTAGGCAAATAAAAACTCAACTGCCATCCAGCCACCCAGCCCAGCCTGTCACTCCACACACAAACTCGGAGTCTGTCTGCCTCTCTGGTAGTGTGTGTGTGTGAATATTTGTCTGAAAGAAAAAAGTAAATATTTGCACAAAAGATGAAGAGGTATTTTCCATATTTAACTCATGTTCCATTCCCATTCACGACAACTTCAGCCTCCTCACTTCCCTTTGCTGCTTGCCACCGTCGCACTCACGTGAACCTGGCTTCAGGCCATGTGTGTCGACGGCAACTGGCAAAAGCTTTATTGCAACATATTTTCATATATATTTTTTAATAATATCGCGTATTTATAATGAATCGCTTCATTCATTTACTTTTGTTCGCCGAGGATATGGGCAAACACGCAACCATTTATGCGGCATCTGCCTATAGACGCGTACGAGTATTTACTTGCATGATTTATCTTAAATGCAAACATACGCAGTATACTGCGCCTAGTATTTTGTGTTGTGTTCCACCTCATTTGCATTTTCCCCCGTGAACTCTACTATGTGGGAGAGGTTGTATCAAGTTTGTCATTCAATTCGCTACAAATAACGATCAATGACTATCTTAATGGTCGACATTATTTTTACCATAGGAATCGATCTAGGGGAACCTGATGACGTTGCCAGTCAGAACAATTGAGCCAATCCATTCACCAGTTTGGTGAGAGTAAGATCGTGGAAATATATATCTCCAGGATCTTTAATATTGCTTTTGGTGTCGACAGTGACTTCTCTCAATTTATATCGATCTTCCTCTGAGATCACAATTATCGTGTTGTGGAAGATAGGTTCTCATTCTACGCTGGAGAACCACCACAAAATCGTATAATGTGATTGAGAGTGAAGAGAATTGTTTTTGACTAGATAAATGCTCTAACAAAATATTGAAGTGACATATTTAAATTCATTGAAACAAGTAAGGAAAGGCTAAAGTCGGGCGGGGCCGACTATATCATACACTCCACTTTCCAACCGAATACAATTCAACTCGGTAAAAAAGTGAAAGCAGGAAGAATTTTTGTATGTTTCCTAATCATTGGCTAATATGACCAGGTTCGATTTGTCAAATCGATAAGAATATTTGTACCGGGGCTATATCCAAACATGGAAAAATGTGACTAACTTTCACAATAAGTTCTTCCAGATCAAATATAAGGTGTTATGCTCACTTTGAAGAAATTCGTTGAAAACACGTGGTTTCTGAGGCGGAAAAAGTTAAATCGGGAGCGAAATTTGTATGGGAGCTATATATAAATCTGAACCGATCTAACACATTTTTACCGCAGGTGTTTCTAGTTAAAATATAAGCTGTTTTGTCAAATCTTATCGGACCCATTTTTACCACAGGTGTTTCTAGTTGAAATATAAGATGTTTTGCCCACTTTGAAGAAAATCTCTTGTAATATATGGTATCTAGAGCGGAAAAAGTCAAATCGGGAGCGAAATTTGTATGGGAGCTATATATAAATCTAAACCGATCTGACCCATTTTTACCGCAGGTGTTTCTAGTTGAAATATAAGATGTTTTGCCTAATCTTAAGACAATCTGATACAATATGTGGTTTCTAGAGCGGAAAAAGTCAAATCGGGAGCGAAATTTGTATGGGAGCTATATATAAATCTGAACCGATCTGACCCATTTTTACCACAGGTGTTTCTAGTTAAAATATAAGATGGTTTGCCAATTTTGAAGAAAATCTCCTGTAATATTTGGTATCTAGAGCGGAAAAAGTCAAATCGGGAGCGAAATTTTTATGGGAGCTATATATAAATCTGAACCGATCTGATCCATTTTTACCACAGGTGCTTCTAGTTGAAATATAAGATGTTTTGCCTAATCTGAAGACAATCTAATACAATATGTGGTTTCTAGAGCGGAAAAATTCAAATCGGGAGCGAAATTTGTATGGGAGCTATATATAAATCTGAACCGATCTGACCCATTTTTACCACAGGTGTTTCTAGTTGAAATATAAGATGTTTTGCCAATTTTGAAGAAAATCGGTTGTTATATGTGGTATCTAGAGTGAAAAGGGTCAAATCGGGAGTGAAATTCGTATATCTAAATCTATATCTAAATCTGAACCGATTTTCTTCAAATTAAATAGCGTTCGTCCTTATCCCGAAAAACTTCGTTATGCAAAGTTTCATTTGGTTCTGTCTACAATTGCGACCTGTATCGTGATTACAAGAATAGATGGACGGACGGACGGACAGACGGACATTGCTAAATCGATTCAAAAAGTGATTCTAAGTCGACAGGTATAATTAACAATGGGTCTATCTCTCTTCCATTTGGGTGTTACAAACAAATGCACAAAGACTCTCGTGGAGTGTATAAAAATA
Source organism: Polietes domitor (assembly GCA_947397865.1). Lineage (NCBI taxonomy): Eukaryota > Metazoa > Arthropoda > Insecta > Diptera > Muscidae > Polietes > Polietes domitor. Next base: position 118,039 of record CANDYM010000158.1, read on the forward strand.
AAAAAACAATTAAAGTTTCAGTCGGCCAAACCGACTTATGTATACTCTTACCTTCGGGGTCAGAATTGGAGTATTTGTATGGAAATCGCCAGCCCCTGATTTTACCTAGGATCAAAAATTGTAGTTTGTAAAAAATTGGGCTCATCTTATAGTGTGAATCCATGATTAAATATCAAATCATAGTGTATTTTGGGCCACGATGTTGACGTTTTATAGAATTTATTTTGAATTAAATATGAAATAATAACTGATTTTGACATCCTGAGAAATGCACCTAATTTTCAACTCTGGAACACCGGGAAGTTGGTGTGGGAATTCCCTGGAATTAACGGATTCTTCAGATTAATATTTATTGAAGAAATTAATAATAAGACAGTAGATAACGGATATAAGAAACAAAAAAACACATATCAGAAGAAATGTTTTTATCTTCTGATATGTGTTTTTTTTTTGTTTCTTAAAAGAGCAAAGGTTTTGTTGCTTATGTGACACGTAGCGCCGTCTTGTTGAAAGTAAACGTTGTCCAGATCAATACCATCCAACTCCGACCATAAAAAATCATTAATCATCTCTCGATAGCGCAAGCCATTCACCGTAACTGTTGATCCAACCTCATTTTCGAAAAAGTAAGGTCCAATGACCCCGCCGGACCATAAACCGCACCAAACAGTCACACGATGAGGATGGATAGGCTTCTCAACAATAACTCTTGGGTTTTCCGAGCCCCAGATGTGACAATTTTGCTTGTTGACGTAGCCACCGAGATGGAAATGGGCCTCATCAGTCAAGATGATTTATTTTTGTAGTGAATTTTAATAATTTCAATGCGTTGGCGTAGTTTCTACTTGTCAAATGTCAAAGAATAAAAGTGCAACTACCGAAATACCGGGTGATTCCAAATAACACCTCTTGTTGGAAAACCCTGTATATTTATTTTCGTCGTTCCATTGTGGAATATAAGGCCATAACAATATAAAAATATTAATAATAAGAAAATAGATTTTTATAGACATAAGCACGGATAGAGGTAATCTGGTTCTTATACGAGTACATGTATTCTACAAATATATTTTGATATTAAAGTTATATTTAATAATTTTAACATATTTACGAAATCAACAAAATAGTATAATGGGAATATAGCTCTATATCAATTTTAACGAAAATATTATTTTATTATTTTTAAATATTTATACCCTTCACTAGGGTATTATGTCTTGTAACAGCCAAAGGAAATAAGATAGACCCGTCGTTTATTGTACAGATAGGCTTAGAATCACTTTCTGAGCTGATTTAGCCGTCCGTCTGTCTGTCTGTTCGTCCATCTATTCATGTAATAAAATTACAGGTCGCAATTATAGTCCGATCCTTACCAAAATTAAGTTCTGCGGGCCAAGAACGGACGGACTTAGATATAGCCGCCATACAAATTTAACTCCCGATTTGACATTTTGCGCTCTCGAAACCATATATATATATTGGTAGGTTTTCTTCAAATTTGGCACAACAACTAAGTTGAAATAGAAACATTTCTGGTAAAAATCAGTCAAATCGGACCAGATGTATATATAGCTCCTATACAAATGTCTCTCTCGATTTGACTTTTTCCGCCCTAGCCATATCTTTTAACTGCATTAAAATATCGCTCCTGTCTAACCGATTGTCTTCAAATTTGGCAAAGAACCTTATATTTCAAGAACAAACATACGCTGAAAATAGATCAAATCGTTTCAGATTTATATAAGTTAAATAATTTAACGCATAAAGTTCTTTTTAAAAAAGACTTTATTAATCGGAGTGCAAACTTGAACTGAACTAAATCAAATGATACCAAATAGTTTATACCTACAAAATAACTTATTAGCTAAGATCATATTAATCATAATGAACATTACATAGCAGTCGCAATGGTATTCATATTACACGGCGTCGTATAACAAATCGTATGATGTAGACTGGTGGGAATAATGTAGCACATGTTTATGTTAAACATTGCATACGATAACACCTCCCTTCTCAAATGCGAACGTCTCTGTTTGCATGTTTACATCAAAAGTATGGAATTTGTGAAATTCGGAGAAAATCTTTGGTTTCTGGCTTGACTGTTGCGGTTATTTCGGGGACTGACAAATTCACTGATGGTGAAATTGTTGTCACCGTATTCTTCTTATTTGTATTCCAATTAGTTTTTATGAGCACAAGAATGATCAATATCATCAGTATAGACATAAATCCAAAATTTACTGACAGGATCAATTCATGTTTCCTTCCCAGCAGATCAATAGAATCGGTGTTGTTGATGTGTAGTTCTTTAACAGTTTCCAATGTTAAAATTTCTTCAATTTCCGTATTCGGATGTCTTGGTTGAAGTAATGGCGGCAGAGGTTGTAGAAAAGTTACGACAAAAAAAGTGTAGATCATTCCGTTTACCCGTATTGTTGCATTGTGGTACTGCACGATGTATGTACCGCTTAATGTCTGGGGTTCATTATTAATGTATATGGTCCCATTGAACTGATTTAGTAACAACATTCCAGGTGTTATTTCTTCTACGTTAGACACATTGCTGTTATCTCTCAGTGTACAATTCGACATATGACCTCTCAAAAGACTAGCTATGCATGTAAAGGGTGATTTTTTAAGAGCTTGATAACTTTTTTTTTTTTAAAACGCATAAAATTTGCAAAATCTCATCGGTTCTTTATTTGAAACGTTAGATTGGTCCATGACATTTACTTTTTGAAGATAATTTCATTTAAATGTTGACCGCGGCTGCGTCTTAGGTGGTCCATTCGGAAAGTCCAATTTTGGGCAACTTTTTCGAGCATTTCGGCCGGAATAGCCCGAATTTCTTCGGAAATGTTGTCTTCCAAAGCTGGAATAGTTGCTGGCTTATTTCTGTAGACTTTAGACTTGACGTAGCCCCACAAAAAATAGTCTAAAGGCGTCAAATCGCATGATCTTGGTGGCCAACTTACCGGTCCATTTCTTGAGATGAATTGTTCTCCGAAGTTTTCCCTCAAAATGGCCATAGAATCGCGAGCTGTGTGGCATGTAGCGCCATCTTGTTGAAACCACATGCCAACCAAGTTCAGTTCTTCCATTTTGGGCAAAAAAAAGTTGGATATCATCTCACGGTAGCGCTCACCATTCACAGTTACGTTACGATTCGCATCATCTTTGAAGAAGTACGGTCCAATGATGCCACCAGCCCATAAACCGCACCAAACTGTGACCTTTTCTGGATGCATTGGTAGCTCTTGCAATGCTTCTGGCTGATATTCACTCCAAAATCGACAATTCTGCCTATTTACGTACCCATTGAGCCAAAAATGAGCTTCGTCGCTGAACACAATTTCTTTCTTTCTGAACTTTCTTAACAGAGCACGCATTTTGATAATAAAATTCAATGATTTGGAAGCGTTGCTCGTTAGTAAGTCTATTCATGATGACATGTCAAAGCATACTGAGCATCTTTCTCTTTGACACCATGTCTGAAATCCCACGTGATCTGTCAAATACTAATGCATGAAAATCCTAACCTCAAAAAAATCACTCTTTATCATTATTTACATTTCGCAAATTGTTTTCATTACAAATAGTTACATTATTATGATATTTGCAAGGCTTCTCCATACCATATATTGTTTCATTGCATTTTAATATATCTTGATATTGCAATTTATTCACAAATTTTCCATATTTAATAGGTTTCACTAATATTTTGTTACATAATTTTGTATCCACTGTGGGTATACTAATGACATAAAACAATGTGTTGTTAATAGATGATATTCCAACATTAGCAAATTCTAAAGCTTCGTCAAAATTTACAAACGGTATGGATTCATTATCATAAGCCTTTTTAATAATATTTATCTCATCCTTTGAGAGAATAAACGAATTTACTATTCCAACTTTTGCCCAATGTATGGCATATTCTATATTCAGAATTTCTTCTTTTAATATATGAATCTGATATTTAAGATTAGTTATTAAACTTTCTTTAACAAACTGATCGGATTTCAACACCTTTATTATTTGATCGGTGGTTTTGGTTAATTCATTTATTTTCTCAATAGTAAGTTCATTCAATATTATCTGTTTATTATTATTTTTTACAATATTATCAGTTTTTCCCATTATTAATTCAAAGTCATCATGGTCAGGATTTCCAGCAATCCATTTCCATGCTGACCCAATGAAATTCAGAGACCGTTTAACTCTAAATTTTAACTTATCTAAAATAATTTGGAGTTGAGTTAATTCATGGTTCAGGAAAGGGAAAATGGGATGGGATTGGTTTATATTGGAATGTAAGGTGTTTCGTATGTCATCAATCAAATTCTGATAATTTTCTGGTTCTACAACATGGACCAGATCGAATGTGCCCCTCTGCAATTTTGCGTATCCCATATCGATGGTAACAACCTGGGAGTTAGAGTAATCAAATATCTTGACATCTGCACCAACAAGTGTTACAGATAATCTGAAAATAAAGACACAATTTTAATTCCTAATATTATTCTTGTGAATTATTTTCCCTGATTCAGTCATTATGGTCGTGTTTCTATCCTCCTTCACTATTTCTTGTCTATAATTTTTACTCAACTTTGTCCCCAGACGCTTATTTTGCTTTACATAAACTTCCTGGCCTACTTCAAATATTTTTGGAGGTATTTTCTTCTTATTATGGTAAGTTAAATCCTTGGATTGTTTACCCTTAATTCTGGAAATTATTTCCTGTCTCTCTTTTTCCAATTCATCGGGATTTGTCGTAATCCTCCTACCAAAAAATGCCTCTACTGGCTTCCTCAGTGTGGTGGAGTGAACTGAATTATTATATTCATAGAGGGCTCTATCTAACAGTTCTGAATATGAGTTATGGACATTTTCAACCTTCAAGCATCGCATCAATTCAGTTAGGGTTGAGTGGAACCGTTCCACCTGTCCATTCACTGAGCTCGAATAAGGCGGAATTTTAAAAACCTTAACTTTATACTGATTCTCCAGCATAAAGATAATCGTGTTGGAATTAAGAGATTTTTCGTTGTCTATAACAACTATTTCCGGCATACCAAATGATAAGAGCATCTCTCTCAATGGTTGTTTTACATCTTCAGTACCTCTTGATCTTAGAATCCTCGCCTGCGCGTACTTTGAGAACTTATCTATAGCAGTTAAAACAGGTGTCTTCCCAGTGATGTATATATCGACATGCACAATTTGTCCCGGAAATTGAGGAATCGGAGTCTCAAAAAGAATTGTGTTGTTCGGATGTCGTTCATATTTGTTCTCCTTACAGATCTTACATGCATTAGTTATCTTCTTTATCTTCGCGTGCATCTTTGGAAAGAAGTATTTCGACAATAATTGAATCCTATTCTCAGTACTGTTCCGGTGCGCTCTATTATGTTCCGCTATTATTACAGTCTCCTGCTCCTCCTCATTCACAAGATCTGTGACAATGAGCCTTGAATACTTAACCCTATATTTATTAAAGTGGGTCTGAAATACTTCCTGAATTCTACCCAAAACTTCATCCGAAGTCATAATACAATTTGTCACAGACGGATTCAAATATCTCTTAAGAATATCGATCAGATTTTCCACATTTGGAGATGGTATTACCACTGAGTGTCTGTGATACGTCGGAAATATAATCTCGAATTTATACGAGGGAGAATCCCCATCGGACGAAATAATCAGTTGATTTTTAAAAACATTTACCGGTGTTTCGGTGAACTGAATCAAATTATGCATAGAACTCTCGTCGCTATGCTGCGTAGTTGCCATTGACTCGGTATGCAAGATTTCTTGCGAAGGTCTAGATAATGCGTCGGCAACCACATTAGAACTTCCCGGTTTGTAACATAATTCATAGTTATAATCCTCCAGGAATGCTTTCCATCGTTTCAATTTATAATTAGTGTTTTTATTCCTCAAAGCATAAGTCAAGGGAAGATGATCCGTAAAAATCTTAAGCTTGGACGGACCATAAAGATAATTCCTTAACGATTGCAATGCCCATACTATAGCAAGCATTTCCTTCTCGTTAGTGGCATAGTGCTCCTCTGCTCTAGTAAGAACTCGGGACAAAAACACTATGGGTCTATCACCTTGGGACAGAATTGCACCAAGTGCATAATTAGAGGCATCTGTAGTCAGATGAAATTCCCTATTAAAATCAGGGTATGCAAGAACAACATCCTCTGATATAAGTGATGTTTTCAGTTTGTTGAATGCACTAATAGCTTCCTCATCGAGTGTTATCTTTATTTTAGCTGAAACGTGCTTCGAAGCTCGACCTGCCTCCCCTCTTAAAAGCAATGTCAGGGGTTTAGCAATCTTAGCGTAATCCCTGATAAATCGTCTATAAAAATTGGAAACGCCAAGGAAAGATCTCAATTCCTTTAACGTCCTTGGGATCGAAAAGTTCTTTATCACATCTACTCTGCTGGGGTTGGTCTTTATTCCAGCCTCCGAAATAATGAAACCCAAAAATTCAACCTCCTTTTTCAAGAATTCACACTTTCGCAACTGGACCTTCATGTTCGCCATTTCCAACGTTCGAAAAATTGTCTCTATATTGTTCAGATGGGTTTCCTCATCTTTAGCGAATATTATAATATCGTCAATATACACAAAACAAATCTTTCCTATATGTTCGCGCAAAATATCATCTAATGTTCTCTGAAAAATAGAAGGCGCGTTCTTAAGGCCGAAGGGAAGTCTTGTGAATTCATACTTCCCATTATTTACCGAAAAAGCTGTTTTCTGCCGATCGCTTTCCTTAAGTGGAATCTGGTGAAAACCACTCTTCAAATCGATCACCGAAAACCATTTATTATTCCCTAATTGGGGTAAAACATCATTTATTTCAGGGATCGGATATCTGTCAGCAATAGTTATTTCATTGATTTTCCTATAATCAATTACCATTCTATATTTCTTTTCTCCTGAATCAGATTTCTTGGGCACTATCCAAATTGGCGAATTATATGGTGAACGAGATGGTCTGATGATGTCATTCTCAAGCAGCTCACGCACCTGCTTTTCAACTTCATCTTTCAAATGAGCTGGATAAGGGTAATAACGAGAATACACTGGTGTTTCATTCTCCGTTCGTATCTCTGCTATTACAGAGGAAGTGTACGTCAATTTCTCATTTGGATCACTAAACAAATTCCTATATTGTAAAATAATGTTCCTTATCTTATCCTGCTGCTGTTCTGACATGTGGTTAGTTTTTATATCAATCGAATTAACGGATTGCGAAGTTTGTTGTTTGATCTTCACTTTTATCCTACCGTCAATTATCATATGACCCTTTGCCGTATATATGACAGCTGATAACTCTTTCAAGCTATCGTTACCCAAAATTGCGTGAAATGATCTTAATGCTGGCATTAAAAAAAATTTAATCCCCTTCATGTTCTTATCAAATAAGCTCATATATGTATGGTGAGTTATCTTAGTCCTTCCAGCAACAGAATTTGCGAAAAATTCATTTTCATTGGGTATAGCCGTTTTAATCAAACTAGGTTGGACATAATTTTTGTTAGATCCTGTATCAATGAGAATTCTTATTATTCGGCCAGAACTCGTCCTGCACTCAAAATACGGCAGAGACGAGTCCGTTAATCTAAAAAATTAAGGTCAACAAAGTCTTGAGTAATGAACTGAGAATCGTCCTGATTTTGGTCGTAATTCTGGACATATTCATCCAAGGGTGGTAACTTTCCTTCATCCTCATAATTGTTCATTTGAAGTTCATAATCGGATTCGACACATCCTCCCTCTTCCGAATCGACATCTAAATGGAAGTTTTTCTGAAATTTACTTGGGTGAGTCTGTCTTTCGGATTGTCCCTGAGGTCTTTTCCCTACAAATTTACTATCCTGAGGCGGTCTATTCATATAGTTCACCATTTTAGATTTCATGGATTGATCTACCTCCATGGGTTCCGGGTAGAGATGGGCGCCACTCACGTGAATTGCGTGAATCACGTGATTCACGCGTGAATCACGCGTGAACGTGAGCAAAATTTATTTTACTCACGTGAGCGTGCGTGAACGTGAGGAACGAAAAAATGTTCGTGCGTGAATGTGCGTGAGTCTAATTTCTGCGTGAATCACGTGATTTTTTCGTGAGTCGCACATACTTATTAATTCTTTAATTTTCATTTAATTTCGCTTAAAAATGTGAAATTTTCCGTTCAAAATAAAAGTCATGGACATATTTATTTCTAAAACAGAGTGCTTCAGTGTAGGTATAATATCTATTTTTTCTATTATTTAAGTAAGCATTCCCTGCACCAACACTAGGCACTGAGTTTATATCCTTAGTTTTAATTCAATTAAAAAACCACACAACTGGTATCGGTATATATGCTGTGTTTAGTTTTACTTGGATTTTATGTCAGTGTCCGATTTCTAACTTATTTTGCGTTAAACTATACGTTATTCCACACTGTAATATTGTATACTATTTTAAAAATATGAGTTTAAAACAAACAACGCAACGTAGAGGTTTTAAATAATTAAATTAAATAATTTTCGTATTTGCGGGGCGTTACTCATTTCGATTTCAAATGTATATCTTTGTGGAAATTGTTTGCGTGATTTACGTGATTCACGCGTGAATCACGCGTGATCGTGAGCAAAATTTATTTTACTCACGTGAGCGTGCGTGAACGTGAGTAACGAAAAAATCTTCGTGCGTGAACGTGCGTGATTCAATTTTTTTCCTTCGTGAGCGTGCGTGAACGTGAGCCAATAATCACTCACGCGCACATCTCTAGTTCCGGGCGTGGTTGCGGTTTAGGCGCAAGTGGTCTCTGGGGTTGGAAGTGAGAAACCGGTTGATTCCTCATAGCCAATTGCACTTGTGGCACATGTTGAGGTTGCCATCTAGGGATGGAATCATAAAAGTATTGAGGTGCCGAAGCAGTATGCGAATTTTGTGGCAGATAATTCGGTTGTTGGAAAGATCTTCTCTGTGGAACTGGAGGTGGCAGTCTCGAATTTGGTTTAACAGTCCTGCCTGGATTGTTGAAAGAGCGAGCATAATCCGCTCTGAAACGTTGGTTTTCCAACTTTAAACATAAATGTAACGCCTGTGGAAGATCAGTTGGTTCTCTTGCACCAAGAAGTTCCGAGAATCCTCCACCCAGCCCTCGAACAAAAGCATCTAATGCTTTGTCCCTATACGTTTGGGTAAGAACGTCTTTGGCCTCTTGACCAATATCTAAACAGGAAAGTTTGTTCGTAATAAGAGACAGATTTGAGCAAACGGTTTGATAATACTCCTCAATAGATTTATTTCCCTGTGACAATATCGACATTTGACATTCGAGTGTCGTCAAGTCACGTTTATCCGCGTAATGTAAGGTCAAACATTTAGAAATGCATTGCCAATTTAAAGGGGCATTGTGAGATTCCAATGCCGCAGAAGCAGGTCCAATAATTTTGTTCCTGATGGCATTTATAATAGCATAATACTAGGGAGTACCCTGAGAAAACGCGTATAAATTCAGCACTCGGTCAACACTTTTTTTCCATGCGCCGAATTCTGAAGGATCACCCGAAAAGTCTCTCAAACATTTCACTATATCGGGAACTTTGTCCAGATCTGATAAATCATTCCTAAATCGATCAGCTATCTCCTGATCTGCGCCATTAATACCCGAGCCTGGGTTAAGAATTTGGCTCACTATTTGTCTGCACTGTTGTGCGCAATATCTAGACACCAATGCTTCAATTTCAACACTTCCTACATTAGGATTTGGATCGGGATTAGGAACGGGATTAGGAATTGGATTGGCAACGTTAAGAACCGGTGGTCTGATTAAGTTATTCATCTCTTTGAATTTCACAAAAATATTTTCTTTAAAATTTAACAATTTTTAATACACTTATTATCACTGGAGGGTCCCGTAGGATTCGCAGTGGTTTTCCAATCAGTTTCTCTTAATGTAATTTTACTTAAATAATTTTATTTCTCACTTTTAATGTAACTTTTATCTTATGACCACTGGAGGGTCCCGTAGGATTCTCAGTGGGGGTTCTAATCACTTAATGCTTACAAGAAGGTATAGATGATCATCGCAAATTTCGGTTGTCGGCGTTATCCTTTTCTACTAGTACTGGGGAGCCAAGCAAACGGAATCAATTTGCGGGTTTCGTCAACGACGTCTTCACTGATCCTATACGCCAGCAGCCTATGGGATGCGGTTATTTGTAACCTGTGGGATACTGTGGTTTTTATTAACCTGTTGGTTAGGTGGAAAGTCCTCGGTAGCCTGTGGGGTACTTATAGTGACTTCCTTTTAGTTGGGCGCCAGTTAAATAATTTAACGCATAAAGTTCTTTTTAAAAAAGACTTTATTAATCGGAGTGCAAACTTGAACTGAACTAAATCAAATGATACCAAATAGTTTATACCTACAAAATAACTTATTAGCTAAGATCATATTAATCATAATGAACATTACATAGCAGTCGCAATGGTATTCATATTACACGGCGTCGTATAACAAATCGTATGATGTAGACTGGTGGGAATAATGTAGCACATGTTTATGTTAAACATTGCATACGATAACATATATATGTTCCATACAAATGTCGTGTGTGTCTAGTAAACACATATTTTAACAGATTTTGATCAGAACAAGTTATATTTCACCTGGAAACATACATTGTTAAATAGGGTATCATCGGACACACAAATCCTCACCAAATTGCATGGCGATGGAAGTGAAGGGTATTACATAGTCGACCCCGCCCGACTTTAGCCTTTCCTTACTTGTTTTCTTTGCAAAAATGATTTATCACGCTGCACAGAGGTCCAGTATCTATTGAGGAAAAACGATTTTTCCTTTGCGAAAAAAGAGAAAAAAATAGAAACAATATTTTGTTTTATTTCTTAATAGCTAATATTCTAACGAAGATGTCTAACGAACAACATGTACAAAAGAATTAAAAACAAGAAAGTTTCAGTAGGTTAAACCGACTGATATACACACTCACTCTCAAAGAACATGTGTGCGAAAGGACTTACATTTTACTTAGCGCCGGATTACTTGTGTGGGGGGGTACTAGAATATTTGTGGCAAATTATAAAAACATGACCGAATAGGAAGTCATAATGGATTTTAGGCACCGGTATATGAATTACAAAGCATTTGATTTTACCTAGTATGTAAACAATTGTGCGGGAGCTACTAGAAGGGGCGTGGTAAATATATATATACATATTTTTTAGGTTAAAGTGATATTTTTTAGCTATAAAGCATTTTCAAATATCACCTTGAAAAGTACTTTGACTATCCGTATGTATTTTATGTCGGTTTTATTGTAACCAAAGTTTATACCAATATGTGTGGGAGGTACCACAAGGGGTGTGGCAATTTCGCCCATCTTCGAACTTAAACTAAGTTTGAGAAAACTTTTACCATGTACAAAGTTTGAATTGATTCCTTAACTCCTTTCGAGAGTTATCGTGTACTCTAGCCAGCCGGACGGACGGACATGGCTCAAACACTTTAAAAAGTCGTGGAACGGATTTGGTCCAAACATGCATAGGGTCTTAAGTCACTCCTTCAATGCGTTACCCTTTTTTTCTGTCCCAAATGATATACACCCTTCTACTCTGTAGTGTGAGGGTATAATAATCAAAATATTCTATGATTATACTCTCGTCACTAATGGTCTAGTAACAACGGTATAGTTTAATGCTTATTTAATACAATGGTGCATGTTTTTGTACCCCACACCACTTCGTGGACTAGTGTATTATAAGTTAGTTTTCGCCAAATGTTTGTAACACC
>CANDYM010000159.1:0-47238 GCA_947397865.1 Polietes domitor
ATATGCACCAATTATAATCAAGGTTCTTCCCTGAGATAATAAAGAAATGGATATGTTCCATGGAGAACTTTAGTTTACGGCGAATAATTGAAAAAATGTCAAAATCAAATTGATTTTTTGTTAAATGTGATTCTCCTCCTTTCCATTACCTAAACAAAAAACTTCATTCGTAAGAAGAAATTGCATTACATTCAAAACACATAGAAAATCAATCAAATTGTTCACTAATCAAACAACACAAAAACTAAAAAATTAATATAATATCCGTTTTCTTGACTTAAGTCGGCTGTTGGCGAATGAATATTTTTCTTTTTATAACCTTTCTTTACTATTGTGCTAAGAAAATCCACAGAAAACGTGTAATTTTACAAATTCAAATCAAAAATGCGCAATTTTTCAAATCCCGCCCATTTGTATATTGCCTAAGCAGGTTACAACTAAATTAACTCACACAACAATATAGGAATATCGTTGCAGAATATACTCAAAAAACTGGTTTTAAATTCGTATGGGAAGGGTCACGGCCACTTTCCGCCCATCTCGGTGTCGAAATACTCTAAAACCGGGTTTAATTTCAGATGGGAAGGGTCACGCCCACTTTCCGCCCATCTTTGCACAACTATTTACACTGGATCAACTCACACAAAATTTCCGCACTCTAGATCTATGACACCTACTGACAATATTCGATAATATGTTTTAACTTCGTATGTGAGGTACCACGCCCACTTTCCCAATACCGTCCATTTTTGGCACAACTACGCAGGTTTATGCTAGATGCACTCACACAAAAGATAAGTATTGTAGCTGAATATATTCGATAATAGGTTTTAACTTCGTATGGAAGGTACCACGCTCTAATTTCCAATATCTCCCATTTTTTGGACACAGTTACGCACATTGATGCTAGATGCACTTACACAAAATTTCAGTTTTTTATCTGCCATAGAACGGCATATATTCGAAAATGGGTTTTAACTTCGTATGGGAGGTGCCACGTCCACAGTTCCATTACCGCCCATTTTTGTCACAACAATGCACTCTAGGTGTCATAGAACTGACAATATTCAATAATAGGTTTTAACTTCGTATGGGAGGTGCCACGCCCATTTTTCCAATACCGCCCATTTTAGGCACAACTATGCACGTTGATGCTAGAGGCACTTACACAAAATTGCAGCACGCTAGGTGTCATATAACTGACAATATTCAATAATAGGTTTTAACTTCGTATGGGAGGTGCCACGCCCACTTTTCCAATACCGCCCATTTTTGGCATAACTATGCACAATGATGCTAGATGCACTTACACAAAATTACAGCACTCTAGGTGTCATAGAACTGACTATATTCAATAATAGGTTTTAACTTCGTATGGGAGGTGCCACGCCCACTTTTCCAATACCGCCCATTTTTGGCACAACTATGCACGTTGATGCTAGATGCATTTACACAAAATTACAGCACAATAGGTGTCATTCAATAATAGGTTTTAACTTCATATGAGAGGGGCCACGCCCACTTTTCCAATACCGCCCATTTTTGGCACAACTATGCACATTGATGCTAGATGCACTTACACAAAATTACAGCACTCTATGTGTCATAGAACTGACAATATTCAATAATAGGTTTTAACTTCGTATGGGAGGTGCCACGCCCACTTTTCCAATACCGCCCTTTTTGACACAACTGTACAGACTAGTAATTAGTGAACTTTCACAAAAATGCAAGACTCTAGCTACAACAGTATTCCGAATATGCTAATTTATAAAAAAACGAATAATTCCCCAAATTGTGTGGGAGGTACCACGCCCACTGAAAATATCAAAAATTTATATAGCCTATTTTCACCACCGGTTCAGCATGAACATACTGTGAAAAATTCAAGAAGATCGGTTCAGTAGTTTAGGCTGCTATAAAGAACAAACAAACAAACAAACATACAAACACAGATTCATTTTTATATATATAGATAACACTATGAAGGAAGTATAATAATAATGGACCACACGGTGTAAAATAGTTGTTTACAGTACATATCGTCGGTGTGCTGCAAAAAGATCTCAAGTCGCATAATTGTGTTTCTGAATTATTGAAGAATTAAAGTTTATTGATCCACACAATTGGAATTGTTGAGATTTATATAGGACATATACAATTTCACAAAGTGAACTTGAGATCTAGTAGCAGTTCGATCAAAGTAAGTTTTACGGACCTAGGACGAAAGCTATTTAATTTGAAGCAAATCGGTTCAGATTTAAATATAGTTCCCATACAAATGTTGCTGCCGATTTGACCTTATCCGCTCTAGAAACCACATATTCTACTCGATTTGCTTCAAATTTTACACAGTTCCTTATAATTCAAATAGAATCACATACATATAACGAAAGTGATTCGGATCGGTTCAGATTTAGATACAGCTCCTATATAAATTTTGCTCTCGATTTGACTTGTTTCGCTCTAGAGGCCTCATATATTATCCGACATTCTTTAAATTTGGCACAACACCTTATATTTCAACCAGATCCGTCTGTGGTGAAAGGTGGTCAGATCGGTTCAGATAATATTCTCGCAGACATTAACTTAAAATATTTTTTGCACTTAGCAGAATGCACCCTTCCACCAAAAAAAAAACTTTGACCCTCCGAAAAAAGAAACTCAGACCAGCTCAGACTCATCGTGCCCCTTCAGAATTATAGGGTCGCTATTATGTTATATTCCGAAAGAACAGTGTAACTATATGAGCATCTTTTTAAATCGGGACAGTCCTAACAGCTTTTTATACCCTACACCACTTCGTGGTCTAGGGTATTATAAGTTAGTTTCGCGCCAAATGTTTGTAACACCAAGAAATAATTGAGCTAGACCCACCTTTAAGTATACGGATCGGCTTAGAATCACCAGCTGATTCGATTTAACGATGTCTGTCTGTCCGTCCGTCCGTCCGTCCGTCCGTCCGTCTGCTGTCCATCTAAGCTTGTTCGCACTCTACAGGTCGCAATTGTTGTCCGATTGTCATCAAACTTGGTAGAAGTTATTTTTTCTGGCCAGGACCATCGGTATTGAATTTGGAGGAAATCGGTTCAGATTTAGATATAGCCCCCATACAAATGTCGCTCCCGATTTGACATTTTCCGCTCTAGAAACGACATATTGTACCCGATTTTTTTTAAATTTAGCAGAACATCTTATAATCCAACTAGAAACACGTATGCAAAAATTGGGTAAGATCGGTTCAGATTTAGATATAGCCCCCATACAAATGTCGCTCCCGATTTGACATTTTCCGCTCTAGAAACGACATATTGTACCCAATTTTCTTTAAATTTGGCAGCACATCTTATAATCCAACTAGAAACACGTATGCAAAAATTTGGTAAGATCGGTTCAGATTTAGATATAGCCCCCATACAAATGTCGCTCCCGATTTGACATTTTCCGCTCTAGAAACGACATATTGTACCCGATTTTTTTTAAATTTAGCAGAACATCTTATAATCCAACTAGAAACACGTATGCAAAAATTGGGTAAGATCGGTTCAGATTTAGATATAGCCCCCATACAAATGTCGCTCCCGATTTGACATTTTCCGCTCTAGAAACGACATATTGTACCCGATTTTCTTTAAATTTTACAGAACATCTTATAATCGAACTAGAAACACGTATGCAAAAATTTGGTAAGATCGGTTCAGATTTAGATATAGCCCCCATACAAATGTCGCTCCCGATTTGACATTTTCCGCTCTAGAAACGACATATTGTACCCGATTTTCTTTAAATTTGGCAGAACATCTTATAATCCAACTAGAAACACGTATGCTAAAATTGGGTAAGATCGGTTCAGATTTAGATATAGACCCCATACAAATGTCGCTCCCGATTACACTTTTTCCGCATTAGAAACCACTTATTGTACCCGATTTTCTTTAAAATTGGCACAACATTTTATAATCGAACTAAAAACACCTATGCTGAAAGTGGGTATGATCGGTTCAGATTTAGATATAGCCCCCATACAAATGCCGCTCCCGATTTCACTTTTTCCGCATTAGAAACCACTTATTGTACCCGATTTTCTTTAAAATTGGCACAACATTTTATAATCGAACTAAAAACACCTATGCTGAAAGTGGGTATGATGGGTTCAGATTTAGATATAGCCCCCATACAAATATCGCTCCCGATTTCACTTTTTCCGCAATAGAACCCATATAGTGTACCCGATTTTCTTTAAATTGGCACAACATCTTATAATCCAACTAAAAAACCTATGGTGAAAGTGAGTAAGATCGGTTCAGATTTAGATATAGTCCTCATACAAATGTTGCTCCCGAATGTTTAACCGATTTTGGCCAAATTTTACATATTATATTTCACCAATAAACAGACATGGTGAAAGCGGGTCACATCGTTCCAGGTTTCAATATACCCCCATACAAATGTCATTTCCGATTTAACATTTTTTGTCAAACACATACATACATTTACAGGATGCAAAAATCCTCCCCGATTTCAATTTTTTACCGAATTGAATTGCAATGAGAATTGTTTGGGTGATGCCCATATGTCCATACTTTGGTATGACTTTGGTTAACTACTGTATAATTTGTATTTGTCTGTCGGACAATTGGTTCAATTACCATATTATTTACCATATTCGTTAAATTTGACTGAAGATGAATTTATAGCATATACATTATATGAATATAATTTATATAATTTGTATGAACTACATAAAATTGCTCCCATGAAATACCTGGGTTTAGTAATCAAAGCGAGGTAGTGGTGTAGGGTATTATATAGTCGGCCCCGCCCGACTTTAGCCTTTCCTTACTTGTTTACAAACCAATTTACTAAAATAAACAGAACAGAGAAATTGAATAATGAAAGAAATTTGTATATTTTTGCATATAACTCGCATCAGATCTGTAGAAAATCCAAAAGTGAGTAGCGGCCGTGGCTTTTAAATGAGAATATCTCGAAAAAATTTCCGCAGTAATAGGATGAGGGTATGCTAAGTTTGTCATTCTGTTTATAATACCTTAAAATATCGAAATAATCCCCTATAAAGTGGGACATGTGAGATTCTTTGCAAACCCTTTCAAACAAATCATGATAGAGGTAGTATGTTTTCAAGTAATAAATGTCACCGTGTCATTTGTAAATAAATTTACATTATATCAAATTGGATTCTATCAAATAGATGGAAAATTGTCTACAACCAGGACAATATTCCAGTTCAAACAAAAAATATCCATAATAACAAATTGTTTTTAGGAATAAGTATGTATATAAGTATAAGTATGCTTCAATGCTCTCAAAAAATACATTTGTTGGTCTCGGCCACAATTTTTTGTTGCATAGTGTAATTCAAGGGTCGGATATATATGTAAATATACAACCCTGTGTGCCAAATTTGAAGAAAATCGGTTAAAATATGTGGTCTGTAGAGCGGAAAAAGTCAAATCGAGAAATCGGAAAAAATCAAACAATGTTTGTTTGTAATAAATATTTTAAAAATAGTCTTTTTGAAAAATGTATGAGTTATGTTGTTCCAAATATTTTTCCTCTGAAAACTTTTGAGGAATAAAATACATATTTGGAAATGATGCCTGCACGAAATTGCGCCCTTGGAAGATAGGATACATTTAGTGCAAAAAGTCAGATTTTTTAGTTCCAAAACGCGAACTACTCATCTTTAGTCATAATATTTTAAAAAATAAGTACGCAGCTAAAAGATGCTTTTATGCTTTTATTTGCAGGAACTATGCCCAAAAATCCCTAATACTAACTGTTTTTGCTGGCACTTTTCAAATGTTTAAACATTTTTTAATTCTTGATTCTGAAAAACCAAATTTTCCAAAAATTAACTGGAATTTCTACCACACCTGGATGCAGTATAAATTAATATTAATATCCGAATAATCCTTGGGTCCTTATCTAATTTCAATTTATTACAGAACTCAAAAATGTTTACTAGAACAAAATTTATTGAATTTTTGCCGATTGATTTTGATTCTGAACTACTGTCGATGCGCATCATTCCAACAGTATTTATTGCAGCTATTTATTTTTTTACAAAATATGAAACATTTTTCAATTTTCAACATGGAAAATGAAAAAAAAAACAATACTAAAACTATTTATTATTCGACCAAAAAGTTATTCTAAGACAAGATTAAAAAATTATATTTAAAGTGATTTCAGGGGTCTATTAATTCAGAAAAATGTGGAAAAATTGAGACATAAAGTATAAATTGGAAAAAATGTTTGTATGAATGTTTTGAGGAGCGTTTAGTTTAGTCTTGGCCTTGGGACGATATATCAAATCATCATTAAACAATTCAAACTTTATTTATATTTTTCCTTTATTTCCATGGGATGGCTGGAAATAGTCTTCTTATCAGTAAGGACTACGATCCAACCTATTACATATATTATAGATACGATACGACTAATACTCTGTAAATTGTGTGATAACTTCGAAACCAAAACCGATTGGCAAGATGGCAATAGTAATTTTCAGGCAATAGCCCCCATTCCTACCAGGGATCCGAAAATTAGCAAATCATGTGGGCAACAAATTTCAATAAATTCATTAAAAGTAGGCCTTTATACTGTGGGCCATTACTGCGTGTTAGTAGGACAATATAATTTGAAAAAGGATCCAATTTTTGATAATTAGGGACAATATCATAGGTTGATTGTCTCCAACATTATAACTATGGATATTATAGACATTTGCTTAATTATTGCCGAAGTTTGTAATTTCTATGTGCGATTTATAAATTTAGAAATATCGTTATTTTTGTTACAAACACTCTTCATTTAACGAACTTATAACACCCTGTTGCACAGAGTTTAATAATACCAGCTGCTTCTCAGAAACCAAAATTATACGTGTGAATTGTGTGGTGAAATCACCGATTTAGTCACTTTATATACCCTCCACCTCCAGGATGGGGGTATACTAACTTTGTCATTCCGTTTGTAACATCTTGAAATATCGACCTGAGACCCTATAAAGAATATATATTCTTGATCGTCATAAAATTCTAAGACGATCTGGCCATGTCCGTCCGTCTGTTGAAAGCTCGCTAGCATCTAAGGAGCTAGGACATCCAAATTATCCATAAATGTGTCTTATAGTCGTGGATCGGTTGGGATTGAAACGGGGCAAAATCGGCCCAAAGGGAAAAAAATTTCCCTCACAAGGACTGAAAATACCCATAATAATCCCTAATATGTATTTTAGAGTATTTAAGCATGTTTTTGAATATGTCTGCTTATATTTGCTTGATATTTGATATGCGCATTCCCCAATAACAAAAACGTGCACCATAAAGTGATTCTTATTCGTAGGGGGGTAAAATGGGGCAAAAAGGGATAAAAATGGTACATATTAAACGACAACAGCTAGAAACACGAAATTCGATGTGTACATTCCTCTAATTGAGTAGAAACATAATATAAAAGTATTTTTTTCAAATTCGTACTTTTAAGGGGTAAAATGGACAAAGAGGGATAAAAATAGTACCAACAAAACGGCTGCACCTAAAATAATGAAATTCGGTATATACATTCCTCTGATTGCGTAGACACGTAAAATAAACGGATTTGTCGAAATTCGTACTTTTTGGGGTTAAAGTCAAGAAAGGGGTAAAAATAGTACCAACCAAATGACCGCAGCTAGAGTCATGAAATTCGGAGTTTACATTCCTCTGACTGCGTAGACACGGAAATTAAACGGATTTCTCGAAATTCGTACCTTTTGGGGTTAAATTGGAAAAATGGGATAAAAATAGTACCAACCAAATGACCGCAACTAGAGTCGTGAAATTCGGAGTACACATACTCTGACTGCGTAGACACGGAAAATAAAATGTTTTTTCCAAATTCGTGTTTTTAAGGGATGCAATGGGTACAGAGGGTTAAAAATTGTACCAACTAAACGACTACAACTAGAATGATGAAATTCGGTGTGTAAATCCCTCTAAAACGTAAAATAAAGAGGTTTTAAATAGTGGTACTTTTAAGGGGGTACATTGGAAAAAGGGGTTAAAATGGTAGCAACCAAATGGCCGCAGCTGGAATCATGGAATTCGGTGTATTCATTCCTCTGACACGCAAAATAAAGTTTTTTCCAAATTCGTACTTTTTCTTTTACGGCAAAAATTGGTTGAATGATGAAGTTAGGTTATTTTGCACTATGTACGTCTGATAATGTATTTTCAAAATTTGTACTTTTGGAACTAAAATAGAATGGAAATACAACCATTTGTAGCACCGACTATCCACCACCAATATTTATGGTATTTAAGTTATTTTGAAAATATAAATATAAAATATTTATTTTTTTTTTGAATTTTGCTGAAGTATTATTTCTATATATATCATGTGAACGTATTGGTAGCCTTCCCTTATAAGCGTGGATTTAAATAATAAAAATATTACATTTATTTATAAAATTATTTGCAATTCAATATTTTGATTTGTTTTGGTTTGTCTATATGTACTTCTACGAAAATCGAAAGCCTCTGTGGTATGCAATCCAAGGTGGAGGGTACATAAAGTTCGACCCGACCGTATTTAACGCCGTTTTTACTTGTTTTAAATATAACAGCCGCAATTTTCGGTTTGCTAGATTTAAAGTGTTATTTCACTCGATTAGTCTATCGAGCACACGATT
Organism: Polietes domitor; assembly: GCA_947397865.1. Classification (NCBI taxonomy): domain Eukaryota; kingdom Metazoa; phylum Arthropoda; class Insecta; order Diptera; family Muscidae; genus Polietes; species Polietes domitor. Next base: position 8,699 of record CANDYM010000159.1, read on the forward strand.
CTCTGTCCACCACCAGTTGTACTACTCAAGCGATTATCGTTTTATATTTTGACAATTTGTTAAATTAATGTTAAGCAAACCGAAACAAATACAACAATTGTGTATACTGTGTTTCACACAACATCTTTGTTACTATTGAAGATTTGGCTGGCTTAAGGCATTCATAAGCCTAATATCAGCAATATTTGTTTTGCCATTGCTTCCGGATGGGAAATGTAACAAGTCTAAATATTGATTTTATTATTGTGCCAAAAGCAACAGAAGTCGCAATAACAACATCACTCGAGGCCATTTTCGTGTAATAATAAACATCCCATTTGCAATCATAAACACATAATGAATACTGAGTGAAATTATGGATGATGTTTCAGTATTTTTATTGGAGAATAAGAAACATTCGTTATACCATTTGTTAGGCTATTAAGTCTTTGTGCATTTGTGTGTAACACCCAAAATGAAATGAGTTTACCCAATCACTTTCTGAGTCGATTTAGCAATGTCCATTATCTGATCCTAACAAAACTTAGCACACCGGATTTTTCTAGTCAATTGTGGACTCTAAGCTTTAGCTCCATACAATGTCACTAATTGTGGTGGTTTGACTTTTCCGGCTCAAGAAACCGCATTAACCGAGTTTGGTCAAATTTTGCAGAAAACGTTATATCTCACCTGGAAATGTCTACAAAAATCATACTTTAATAAATTTTGATCAATTTTGGAAGTTATATTGCACCTAAAAACATATATGCAGAAATTGCGTCCATATTTTGATATAGCTGATGTATAAATAAATAAAAAATTTGGTGTTAGATTTCAAGAATTTTTGACGTTACGATATATAGCTTTCACTGACATTTTTTATTGTTAATAAAATTCTTAAGAAGGGGTAGAAAGATGAGGGTATCAGATAGTTGGGCCCGCTCGACTATAATATTTCTTTACATGATTTGTGTGAGATGTTACATGAATTATTGATGTATACAATTTGATACTTGTGTATAAGAGATCGAAAGTTTGAAAAAATGCTTAAGATTAAAACTTTATGTTTATGTAGCAAAGTTTTACAAAAATGTGTCCACTGGTGGAAGATGAGCGTTAAAGTAGAAAGTCTAACACATTTAAAATACATATTAGTTACATTTTGTAATAACAAACTTTACATTTTGTCATTCCGTTGGCACATCTTGCAATATTCATCGGAGACCCCAGAAGAATATTTATTTTTGGTCGTGGCAAAATTCTAAAACGATCTTGCCATGCCCGTTTGTTTAAAGTACGTTAATTTTTGAACAAAATGAGCTTGAGAGTTAAAATTGTCCACATATATGCCTAATGGTGGTCAATCAGTTGGGAAAATAAGATAAAGGTATAAACGCCCTTTATCTTTTTTGCCCAATTGGGGCTATATCAAAACATGGAACGTGTTGAATGTTGTGACAAATTTTAAGAAAAACGCTTAAAATACGTGTTTCTAGAGCGGAGAATACTAATCCGGGAGCGACTCAATCTGTTGTCCATATTTATTATTTAAAACACGACCATATAACGGAAAAAGAGTTCTTAGAATCAATTTATATAGGTCGGTTTTATAATTGATATAAAAATGTTATATTTTATCGATCTCGAGGTCGATTAAATCCAATATTTTTATAATAAAGTTGAAAGATCGGAGAGATAAATATTTGTTTTCTTAAAGTATTTTATTATATTTTTACTAAAATTTCAATATTAATAAACAATTAGAAAATATCATTAAAAATTCTAAAATTTTATATTTTTTATCATAATAATGGCCAAGTACTTATACTATGATATGATTCTGTCATCTGGTTCTTATATACTTTTAATCCTTTCGAATTCTTCTCTCCATTTATTACATGTAAGATGGCATTAAAGGATTTGAAGCAGATTTCCGACTGCTTCAATATACAGCTATTTTTGGCGCAAATAAAATCAAGCTGTTATTTTAATGTCTCTTGGATGCTGTATAATGGATATTAAATAATTACATGGAAAATGCTCACAACTTCTTTGGGTCTGTTTATCATTACAAAACGAAAACGCAGCACAGGTTCTTAGTAAGGAAGTTTTCTGGTGTGTGTAGGCGATTTTACACCAAAATTCTACATTGGAACAAAAAACAGGTTATATGCGATAGATTTGTGTTGATAAAATAATATTTAATAGGTTTTGAAAGAAGTGATTTTAATACGAATTACACGAAATCTTCCAGTGAAGCCATAAATTAATTTGCAAAATTTTTACGTGAAAGTAATTAAATTTTCAATGGAAAATGGAACGATAAAATTTAAGTCCGAAACCGCTTGGCATTTCTCGGATAAAGTTTCATTTGTGCTTCAACAAAAAAGTACGCTTCACAAACAACTACAGTGACCCATCCCAGGAGCAAAAACAAGGCTGGGTGATGTTTCATTTTGGACTGAATGTCAGGTTTTGAGAAACCCGGATTTTCAAACACTTAACCCGTTAAAGTTTGTGGTGTCAACAGCGAAAAAGCCAAATTCTTATGGACATTTTCATGGGGGCTACAACAAAACATGTATAATTTCAAAGTAGGTGTTTGTACATAAAATATTAGTGTTGTGCCAAATTAAGGCTAAATCGGTTGAGGTATTGTCTGTCTGTCTGTCTCAAAACATGGGCCGAAGTGGCCAAATTTCACAACAGACGTTTGTAGGTGAAATAAAACGTGCTGTACTTAATTCGAAGAAAATCGGATGAAATGTGTTGTTTTTAGAGCGGAAATAGTAAAATCAAGAGTAAGATTTTTGGGATATATATCTGAACCGATTTGCTTAAATAGCATTGATCCATAAAACTCCATTGTGGTAATCGCAACTGCACATTGATTACTAAACTAGACGGAGCGGAAGGGCTGACGTGGCTACATCGACAATTTCAATAAGTTTCTTCAAGATTCGATGAAAATAATTAAGATTCGATAAAAATAATTATGTATTCAAATCCATTTTGCATAAAAGTTCATTTTTGACCTCAAAGCGCCATGTTCTTTATCTGATTCTCCTAAAATGTTCACCACTGATTTATAGAGCCAGAGGCCTAATATTCCGCAGACATTCCTGATTGTTATAACAAAAATATATGTCATAATCAGCAAATGTCATTTTTCTATACATATGTACATTCAATTTGTATGAGTGGAAAAACGAAGTCTTCGGAAAAATCTAACAAAATTTCTCTAAAAAACATGGGTCTAAGATAAGGTGGCTGAATTTTTGCAGTAACATGTGTTATTGTCCTACAACGGTTGGTATTGCAATTGTCAAAATCGATCAAGATTTTTTCCATAAAGGAAGGTCGCGTAAAAACTTTTGTCTGCTCATGGTTTCTTGGAAAAATGTTCCTAAAATATACTATACCCTAATATACATACCTATATTTTCAGCGATAGCACAATGACCCTATGCTCATATGAATCTCTCTTCCTTGAGGTCATAAAATCATGTACGACTTTGAAGACTTCTAATGATGGCAAATAGTGCGACACATGTACCTAATATCGCCCAAGCCTTCTACGCACGAATGAATGAAACTTGTTTTCCTCACCAGTATTTTCAGGTCCTGGCAATTTCTTTGCCTTTGCTACGAGCTGCGTTTGAGTGTTTATTTATTTCTATTACATTGAGGAAATTTAACAAAACTTTTAAATATAATGACATGTCAACCAAAGAAAGGTTACGACTTCTGGTATAGATGGTTTGCTACGACACAACTAGCCAGCAAAAAGCAAACAAAGTATGTGAAAAAAGTTTCAAGTGTTAGCCTTTAATGTTTGAAAATGTAAAGGGAATTATAAAAGGGACTGCACGCACAAAAGCAATTACAAGTTTTCTTAAAAAGTATACCTACCTTTGGCTTTCTATGAAAAACTTGACTTGAAGTTTTCGATATGATGAAAGTGTACTGAAGCATCACCTCTGTCACCTCTTTAAAGCGAAGAAAGAAGAGCTGAATTATAGCCCCATTGCGCTACCAGCCTAAATCAATAAAATTTCTCCCAAAAAGTAGCCATTCCAGCGGACAACCACACGAGTACTCCTCACATTTCATAAAAAGCAAGTATAAAAGAACGATTTATAAATGCGGTTACAACATGCTTCGAATTTCCATGCCAAAATAAAAATGCCAAGACCATGGAACAAGTGGAAAACAGAACAAGTAGGGAAAGGCTAAAGTCGGACGGGGCCTACTATATGATACACTCCACGGGAAGAAGAAACGGAAAGAATTTTTGTATGTTTTCTAATCATAGGCTAATATGACCTGGTTCGATTTGTCAAATCGATAAGAATATTTGTATCGGGGCTATATCCAAACATGGAAAAATGTGACAAACTTTCACAATAAGTACTTCCAGTTCAAATAAAGGGTGATTTTTTAAGAGCTTGATAACTTTTTTTAAAAAAAAAAACGCATAAAATTTGCAAAATCTCATCGGTTCTTTATTTGAAACGTTAGATTGGTCCATGACATTTACTTTTTGAAGATAATTTCATTTAAGTGTTGACCGCGGCTGCGTCTTAGGTGGTCCATCCGCTTAGTCCAATTTCCACGTTTTTGAGTAACAGAGACCCAATTGGTGCGAACGGCGACGAATCGAAAATTGGTGGTCATCATTAACACTGGCCGATACAGCTGCGATATTTTCTTCAGTTCGCACTCTACGTAAGCGTGTTGGTGGTTTAATGTCCAACAATGTAAATTTGGTGCGAAATTTAGTCACAATAGCCCGAATAGCCGCTTCAGTGGGTCGATTAAACTGACCATAAAATGGAAGCGCGCAATGAACTTTCTTAACAGAGCACGCATTTTGATAATAAAATTCAATAATTTGCAAGCGTTGTTCGTTTGTCAGACGATTCATGATGAAATGTCAAAGCATACTGAGCATCTTTCTCTTTGACACCATGTCTGAAATCCCACGTGATCTGTCAAATACTAATGCATGAAAATCCTAACCTCAAAAAAATCACTCTTTATAACGTGTTATGCTCACTTTGAAGAAATTCGTTGAAAATTCGTGGTTTCTGGGGCGGAAAAAGTTAAATCGGGAGCGAAATTTGTATGGGAGCTATATATAAATCTGAACCGATCTGACCTATTTTCACCATAGGTATTCCTAGTTTAAATATAAGATGTGTTGCCAAATCTGAAGACAATCTGATACAATATATGGTTTCTAGAGCGGCAAAAGTCAAATCGGGAGCGACATTTTTATGGGAGCTATATATAAATCTGAACTGATCTAACACATTTTTACCACAGGTATTTCTAGTTGAAATATAAGATGTTTTGCCAATTTTGCAGAAAATCTGTTGTAATATGTGGTATCTAGAGTGAAAAGAGTCAAATGGGGAGTGAAATTCGTATGAGAGCTATATATACATCTAAACCGATTTTCTTCAAATTAAATAGCGTTGGTTCTTATCCCGAAACACTTCGTTGTGCAAAGTTTCATTTGGTTCTGTCTACAATTACGACCTGTATCGTGATTACAAGAATAGATGGACGGACAGACGGACATTGCTAAATTGACTCAGAAAGTGATTCTAAGCCGATCTGTATAATAAACGGTGGGTCTAACTCGTATCCTTTTGGTTGTTACAAACAAATGCACAAAGACATAATACTCTCGTGGAATGTATAAAAAAGTGGCGTTTTATATTGAAATCAAAATTGATAACACTAATTATTCGTGCGGAAATAAGTTATTGTGAGTACGCAGAGCCTCGTTTTAGCTATTTACAATGAATCTTGAGATAGAATTTTATTCCAAATATGTATTTTCCACATGTGTTAAACAACACAAATCGACCATTCTAAGCCTTTGCCAGAAAATTATGAATTTTACAAGAAAATGAATGTTGAATTCGTGTTTAGAGAGAAAATTTGCATTAGGGTAACTTAGTCTACATACTGGCAGTTGGCCTCATGCATTTAAGGGTTAATGGACTACTTGACACCCCGTGACTTTTTGAATTTTTAGTCTGTTCAATTCGAGATAACAAGTTGAAGATGGGACAACCCGCATCGACATAGAATTCTTCAAAAAAATTTAAATTCTCTAAATATTAGAGGTTATTGGAGAAATTTTCTCTTCTTTTTATAGAAAATTATTTTCTGGATCGATCAGGTGTGTGCTGTGTGTGTAGGAACTTTTAGCTCCTTTGGTGTAGATGTTGGAGGATAGACGCGCATGTTTAGATTTCTTAGAGTTTTAAGACGATGAAATATATATATACTTTATAGATCGATATTCTAATATGTTGAAGTAAGTAACAATAATAACGTTCATGAAAGGCAATTTCTCTTGAAAATTCCCCGATTTAAATATAAGTGGCTCATATTCCTGGCGAAATGCCAATCACAATGTAGACATGTTAGAAAATTACCACTTTTATAGGGGCTTTGTTGTTCCCAATGTTCATCACCCAAGGACAATACTCACCAAAACAATCCGAACGTTAATCAGTGCACGTACGAACATCAATGAAATTTGAAACAAGAATTATTAAAGTAGTGCGAATATTAAAAATTTACTTCTCGTTAAACACACAATGTATGAACTTAACAATTAAACTGTGAAAATGTTTGCATATTGAACCACACTCTTCATGTATGTATGTAAATAATCGCGTGAGCGGTGCAATAATTCACCCCTAGAGAGCGACATAAGTTTTATTGGATATTTTAATTAAAAATTTCCTATCATTAATGTCACAAATAACAAATTATCACTTAACATTATTTTGCATCCGTTTGTCCACACAATCAGCATGTTCTGCATAGTAGGTACATTATGTACTAATTAATGACAGTACGCAGCAGGACTACAATTGATTGATTTATGTAAAGCCCCCAAATGTAGCTTAAATTAAAATTTAATTATTATTATAAATCACATAAATAGGAGTACAAAGAGGGACTTAGAAAAATTAATTAATATATGAGTTGACAACATAAATATTACACATTAATGGAATTTATATATAATTCAAAAGTTAATCTAAATCTGCATATATAAAATAATTAGTATTTCTTATTTGTTTCTTCCTCATAGTCCACTTAACCTTTGGGGCAATCTTCTTGAAATTTTCTTGAAAAATATGCTGAACTGGTGGATAAGAAGGCTATAGGATGAAAGCACCTGCATCAACCAGCAAAAACCGCTGTAAATTATTCGGCGCTACTACTTAAAAATAATGTGAATGTTACCAAAAATTCATTCATGTTGCGCGTATTCGTGGTCAGAAGTATGTTAGTTTCACGCCAATTATATCTAAAAAAAACATGTAAAAACGGCGTTAAGTTCGGCCGGGTCGAACTCCACCATGGATTGTATTCCACGGAGGCTGTCGATTTTCGTAGAAGTGCAGTAATATAAAAGCAAAATATAAATTAAATTTAATATAGACAAACCAAAACAAATACAAATATTGAAACAAGTAAGGAAAGGTTAAAGTCGGACGGGGCCGACTATATAATACCCTACACCAGTCCCTGCATATATACATCGTTTTGATTACTAAACCCAGGTATTTAATGGGAGCAATTTTATGTAGTTCATATAAATTATACAGTTACTATCAATTCATCTTTAGTTAAATTTAATGAATATGGTAAATAATAAAGTAATATATCCAAATTTCCAGCAGATATTCCGAGTAAAGTAAATATAACATGATCTGGAAAAATTGATCAAGATCCAATGATAAATACAGATTATACAGTGGTAATAGGATGAATCGGACGGACATTTGAAGGGGACCTATAACAACACCTGAAGCCTCTGCAAAAACATGCGCCAATATATTTCTCATTCACGGTAAGTATTCCTAGTTGAAACATATAGATCAGAGTGGGCACCATTTGAGTTATACCAAAGTATGGACATATGGCATCTCCCAAACAAGTAAGGAAAGGCTAAAGACGGACGGACTTTCTATCTCATTACAATTCAATTCGGTAAAAAAGTGAAATCGGGAAGGATTTTTGCATCCTGTAAATATGTGTTTGACAAAAAATGTTAAATAGGAAAGGACATTTGTATGGGGGTATTTTGAAACCTGGAAAGATGTGACCCGCTTTCACCATGTCTGTTTATTGGTGAAATATAATATGTAAAATTTGGCCAAAATCGGTTAAACATTCGGGAGCAACATTTGTATGACTGCTATATCTAAATCTGAACCGATCTTACCCACTTTCAGCATAAGTATTTCTAGTTCGATTATCAAATGTTCTGCCAATTTTAAAGAAAATCGGTTACAATATGTGGTTTCTAAAGCGGAAAAAGTGAAATAGGGATCGAAATTTGTATGGGGGCTATATCTAAATCTGAACCGATCTTACCCAATTTCTACATAGGTGTTTCTAGTTCGATTATAAGATGTTGTGCCAATTTTAAAGAAAATCGGGTACAATATGTGGTTTCTAAAGCGGAAAGAGTGAAATAGGGACCGACATTTGTATGGGGACTATATCTAAATCTGAACCGATCTTACCCAATTTCTGCATAGGTGTTTCTAGTTGGATTATAAGATGTTGTGCCAATTTTAAAGAAAATCGGGTACAATATGTCGTTTCTAAAGCGGAAAGAGTTAAATAAGGAGCGACATTTGTATGGGGACTATATCTAAATCTGAACCGATCTTACCCAATTTCTGCATAGGTGTTTCTAGTTGGATTATAAGATGTTGTGCCAATTTTAAAGAAAATCGGGTACAATATGTGGTTTCTAAAGCGGAAAGAGTGAAATAGGGAGCGACATTTGTTTGGGGACTATATCTAAATCTGAACCGATCTTACAAAATTTCTGCATAGCTGTTTCTAGTTGGATTAAAAAATGTTGTGCCAATTTTAAAGAAAATCGGGTACAATATGTGGTTTCTAAAGCGGAAAGAGTGAAATAGGGAGCGACATTTGTATGGGGACTATATCTAAATCTGAACCGATCTTACTCAATTTCTGCATAGGTGTTTCTAGTTGGATTATAAGATATTGTGCCAATTTTAAAGAAAATCGGGCACAATATGTGGTTTCTAAAGCGGAAAGAGTGAAATAGGGAGCGACATTTGTATGGGGACTATATCTAAATTTGAACCGATCTTACCCAATTTCTGCATAGTTGTTTCTAGTTGGATTATAAGATGTTGTACCAATTTTAAAGAAAATCGGGTACAATATGTGGTTTCTAAGGCGGAAAGAGTAAAATAGGGAGCGACATTTGTATGGGGACTATATCTAAATCTGAACCGATCTTATCCAATTTCTGCATAGATGTTTCTAGTTGGATTATAAGATGTTGTACCAAATGTAAAGAAAATCGGGTACAATATGTGGTTTCTAAAGTGAAAAATGTCAAATCGGTAGCGAAATTTGTATGGGAGCTATATCTAAATCTGAACCGATTTCCTCCAAATTCAATACCGATGGTCCTTGACCAGAAAAAATAACTTCTGCCAAGTTTCATGACAATCGGACAACAATTGCGACCTGTAGAGTGCGAACAAGCTTAGATGGACAGCAGACGGACGGACAGACAGACATCGTTAAATCGACTCAGCTGGTGATTCTAAGCCGATCGGTATACGATTATTTATTGGTGTTACAAACATTTGGCGCGAAACTAAATTATAATACCCTAGACCACGAAGTGGTGTAGGGTATAACAATTTTATAAATAAATATAATATTTTTATTACTTCAAGGCAAGGCTACCAATACGTTTACACTATATCTATCGAAATAATACTTCAAGTCAATACAAAACATTAATATTCTTGTAGTTATATTTTCAAAAAGCATAATTATCATAAATATTGGTGGGTGCTACAGTGGGTTATATCTCCATTCCATTTTAATTCCAAAAGTACAACTTTTGAAAATCCATCATCTCACGTACATAGTGCAAAATAACCGAACCTCATGCGTCAACCAATTTTTACAGTAAATGCAAGAAGTACGAAAAATCTTTCTATTTTGCTTGTCTATGCAGTGAAAGGAATTCAAATATTCTAGCTGCGGCCATTTGGTTGGTACGATTTTTATCCTTTTTTTCTATTTTACCCCCTTAAGAGTACGACTTTCTAAAATCTCTTTATTTTACATGTTAAGCAATTTCATCATTCTAGCTGTAGCTGTTTAGTTGGTACTATTTTTATCCCTCTGTTCCCATTGTATCATTTGAAAGTACTAATATGGAAACAAAATCTTTAATTTTCCGTGTTTACGCAGTCAGGGGTATACTCCGAATTTCATAACTCTAACTGCGATCATTTATTTGCTTGGTACTATTTGTATCCCCTATTTCCATTTTAACTCCAAAAGGTACGAATTTCGAAAAATCCCTCCTATATACACCGAATTTAGAGGAATGTACACACCAAATTTCGTGTTTCTTTCTATTGTCGTTTAATATGTACCATTTTTATCCCTTTTTGTCCCATTTCACCCCTACGAATAAAAATCATTTTATGGTGCACGTTTTTGTTATAGGAGCAATGCGCATACCCAATATCAAGTAAGTACAAGCACAGATATTAACAAAATGTGCTTAAATACTCTAAAATATTTGGGGTTATTATTTAGTCCTTGTGAGAGAAAAAATTTTATACCCTCCACCACCAGGATGGGGGTATATTCACTTTATCATTCCGCTTGTAACACCTTGAAATATTCAACAGAGACCCTATAATACCCTAAGTATATATATTCTGTATCCTGGTAAAATTCTAAGACGATTTAGCCATGTCCGTCTGTCTGTTGAAAGCACGATAGAGGCCGAACGAAATGAGCTAGGAGGTTCAAATTTTCCCTAAATGTGTCTTATGCTTGCAGTTCGGTTGGAATTGACTGTGGGCGAAATCGGAACGGAGGGAAAAAATTTTCCATAACAAGGACTTAAAATACCCCTAATATTTAGATTAATTAAGCAATTTGTTTGAAAATTTCTGATTTTTATGCAATTGAAATTTGTAATTTTAATGGATACAATTGGAAAAGAGGGATAAAAATTGTACAACCAAACCGATGAAGATAAAATCACGAAATTCGGTGTATGCAATTATCTGACTGTGTAGACGCGAAACATAAAGGATTTTTTCGAAATTTGTACTTTTAGGCGAAAAGGATAAAAATGGTACCGATCAAGCGATTGCAGTTAGAATAGTGAATTTTGGTGTGTACATTGCTGTGACTGCGTAGACACGAAAAATAATGATATTTTTCGATATTCGTACATTTAGGATCAAAACGGGATAAAATTAGTACCACGCAAACGGTTGTAGGTGGAATCATGAAGTTCGGTGGTTACACTGGTTTGTCTGTCTTCCTAGACACGCACAATATGAGTATTTCTCCAAAATCGTACTTTTATGGTCAAAATTTTAAAAAATGATAAAAGTGGTACAAAGCAGACGGATGTACCTAGAATCATGAAATTATATGTGCTCTTTCCAATATGAACGCGAAACATAACGGATCTTTGAAATTTTTACTTTTCTTATCAAAATGATACCGTCACTCTGTTTGTTGCTGAATGAAGGAATTGCAAATGGGAGAAATCGGCACTGAGGGAAAATGTTTCTCTCTAATGATGACTGACAGTACAACTAATATTTAAAGTACATTTTTGAAGATTGCTCCATTATGTTCACTTTTTGAGTACAATTGCAGTATTATATAAATAGTAGTAGACTATTAATATTATAATAATGAAGCAATGACATTTATTTAAAACAGTGTATTATTTATGAGTATGGTGATGTGACCCGCTTTCACCATGTATGTTTATTGGTAAAATATAATATTAAAGTTTGGCCAAATCCGTTACACATTCGAGAGCAACATTTGTATTGGGGCTAAATCTAAATCTGAACCGATCTTACCCACTTTCACCGTAGGTGGTTTTAGTTGGATTATAAGATGTTGTGACAATTTAGAAAAAATCGGGAACAATATGCGGTTTCTAGAGCGGAAAAAGTCATATTGGGAGCGACATTTGTATGGGGTATATATCTAAATCTGAACCGATTTCCTCCAAATTCAATACCGATCGTCTTGGCCCAAAAAAATGTGACTTCTGCCAAATTTCATATCGACACATTTATCATATCATATCACATTTCTTAGAAATATTATGAAAAAGGTGTCATGAAAAATAAATTGAGAGAATCAATGCTAATCGAGTGATACCAATGTTATGAATATCGGACGAAAAATTATTTCATTTTAGTAAAAATAGTTTAATACGAAAGATGGGTTTTGAGAGCCAAAACTTTTAAACTCTTTTTACAAAAATCAATTTCAACCACCAAATACAGAAAAGGTCTCAGATGTCACTGTGAAGAAACACAAAAATTGCTATAAACGTCCAATAATTCGACAAACAATCTGAGGGTCAATTCGCACAAAAATGTATTCTTAAAGATGTTCTTAAACCATATTTTGCACTAAATTGTTAAAAATATAGTGCATTTACGCCATATTGTACAAGTAGAATTCCTCTAAAAGTGAAAATTACACAAGAAATGCCAAAGCCCAAACATTTAAAATCTATTTTTGTATAGCACCAACACGAATGCTTCTCAAAACAACCATTTTTTCTGCTAAAGTTCCATGAATTCAATCGTTTTTAATTGCACTTGAAATTTATTACACTTGAAGTAATCTTAGAATATGTCAGACAGATTGTACATGAATGTTTCATATTTCATTGTTTTTTTTTTGCTCTCTTCTGTAAACACTTCAACGAAATGCAACAAAAAGTCTTATTGACAATTGGATTGAAACGTGTAGTTGAAATGAATTATTCTGACATAGTATATGTCTGAAATGTCCTTAAAGCTTGTTGCGAAATTCTTAAATTCTCTTCAAATATCAGTTCTTAAGACGTACAGGACAAGCAGTTGGCTGGTTGCACTGTAGAGCGTACCAGGTTACAAGTAAAAAAAAAAAGTTCGCCGTACACCTTCGAATATGAAGTATTATTGAAAGGTAGTTTCAAAAAAATTTTTTTTATTTTTTTATGCCGAACGTAGGGGTCGCGCTTTTACATTTTTCTATATAACTTCTGCATTTATAAACGGATTTTAAAGTGTGATACATCGATGTTTTTGTCTCGACGAGGCCGATTTTTTTGTCTTTGAAGTCATTGAGCTCAAGCACCCCGTTCTGGTACTTACCCATCATATCTCAGTTGCTACTACCCTAATGTACCACTCTAATATCAGAAAATTAAAGCTCGCATAAAATCATGAAACTCTTCCTAACGAAGTATGTCGATTTTCCCAGCAGAAAAAGTGTTAAACTATTTTTTTCTTATTTTACCGAGAGCATTGCATGTATTTATAAGTTGTTCTTTGTATCTTCGATGTTTACAGTCGGTTGTCAAAGTGTAATACATATATTGGTGTTTTTGTCCCGCACATAACAGGTTTTCAGTTTTTAAAGTCGTTGACCTCAACAACCCCCTTCTACTATTTACGCATCATATTTCAATTCTTAGAACAATAAATATAAAAATTAAGGTACAATTAAAATTTTAATCAACCATATTTCGACGCGATTCAAGTTGGGTGTATTTTTGGCGGCTCTCAAGTTTAGAAAAGATGTGGCCCATGCGTTGCTCATCGGTGACCGCCATAGCTGATTCATGCACAACATGAACAAAACGCTCGGTGTTTTGAGAATGGCATGGATAATCTGTGAAAATAAATGAGTTCAGCAAAGAAAGCAATCAAATTAAGTTTTTCTTGTGCTAACCTGGTAAATCGATAATTTCTTCTGAAAATTGGAATGCTTCTAACTGTTCTTGCGAAAAAAACTGCAAGCATGGCGGCTCAGTCAATTCAAATTGTTTCCAATCGATCATATTGAAATATGAGTCACTATCAAAATTGATAAAATTATGAACTGGTGGACCGAACATTTGTCGAATGCTTCCCGTGGCTTCATTGCGGGCTGATAAAATCTTATCATAGGCATCTGAACGCACTAGTTGATCTGGGTCTGTTATCATCGATAACAAAATATTTTCAGGATGAAAAAAATATCCGTTATTTTCAATGAACGGACGGATGACCTCTTGAATATCTTTTGGCAACTGACGAATCCAACATATATAAAGGAAAACATTCCGACTTCCGTGAATTGCCAGTGGTTGGCTTTTTACAAGAAACCAGAATGGTGCATACACTTTCACAACGAACTGAGCCGCCAAAAATACACCCAACTTGAATCGCGTCGAAATATGGTTGATTAAAATTTTAATTGTACCTTAATTTTTATATTTATTGTTCTAAGAATTGAAATATGATGCGTAAATAGTAGAAGGGGGTTGTTGAGGTCAACGACTTTAAAAACTGAAAACCTGTTATGTGCGGGACAAAAACACCAATATATGTATTACACTTTGACAACCGACTGTAAACATCGAAGATACAAAGAACAACTTATAAATACATGCAATGCTCTCGGTAAAATAAGAAAAAAAATAGTTTAACACTTTTTCTGCTGGGAAAATCGACATACTTCGTTAGGAAGAGTTTCATGATTTTATGCGAGCTTTAATTTTCAGATATTAGAGTGGTACATTAGGGTAGTAGCAACTGAGATATGATGGGAAAGTACCAGAAGGGGGTGCTTGAGCTCAATGACTTCAAAGACAAAAAAATCGGCCTCGTCGAGATAAAAACATCGATGTATCACACTTTAAAATCTGTTTATAAATGCAGAAGTTATATAGAAAAATGTAAAAGCGCGACCCCTACGTTCGGCATAAAAAAATAAAAAAATTTTTTTTGAAACTACCTTTCAATAATACTTCATATTTGAAGGTGTACGGCGAACTTTTTTTTGAGGTACGCCCTATTGCACTGTCCGTGTAAAAGACAAGGAGTAGAGTTGTCCAGCGCTCAAAACTTAAACAGCTGCCACAGACAACTACGCCACTTAGGTAATATTGATTGTAAAATGGCATGGAATTAAAAAACGATTGAACCAACATGACAGACATAAAAAACTCTACAGGAAGTTACTAATGGATGTTGTTATTACGCAAAGTGTTTAGTACGAATCCTGACATGGTCGATTATGGAATGAATTCCACCATATTAGCGTTATATTCGCTTTCGGCGATACCGTGTTTTTTGCTAATTTTGCTAATAATTATTTAGTTAGTTTTGTGTGTACTATTAGCTGATATATTTTGGTGTCCTATATTTTATAAAACCTCCACAATGGTATTGTGTCTTTCAGCATTTGTTTGTAACACCCAAAAGGAAGCGAGATAGATCCATCGTTTATATCGAAGATTGAACATTCGAATTCAAGACTAACTAATTTTATAGCTATAGGGAATCTCATATCAATATTTCGTGGCAAACGGAATGATAATCTTAAGATACCCAACCTTTGTACATCCAACTAATAGTGGAGTCTACACGAACGTATAATGAAAAGTTTAATTTACAATTGCGCAATAAAAGTTTCATTTGCAATTGAAGAGTTGAAGAACTTTATCCAATATCCAAAGAAATGAAAACAAAACTTTTATTCCAGTCTGTGCTACTCAAGTTGATACGGTCAGTTATTTATATAAGACAAAAGCAAATGATATCGAGCAATAGCAATCACTTATTTGTCCTTGGTAATTTTTCGAAGACGATGATGAATTTTTCTTTGGAGTAGTTTAAATTTCAAATGTCTCTAAATCCCCAACTACGTCCATACGGACAGTACATTACAAATAACATTTTAGTAAAACTGCAGTGGGCTATCTTTGCATGAGTGGAACGTACCCCCAGCTGTAGGATACACAGGAATCGACAGAACATAACACAGATTTTACTTGTGAAACAAAAACACGTTTTAATATCTTTAAATTCAGCGGGACATGAAGGAAACATCCAAAAAATGTTTAATTTTATAATTTCATGCTAACACAGTTACGGTAGAAATCAAATGTAATGTACGTCAATGAATGGGGTAAGCGATGATATGGGTGATGATTATATGTTACATGAAGACGCGTAAATTTTATCGCTTAATAAAATATGTAATTTAATATTTTATGAATACTTATGATTTGGAATACTAAAAACCCAAATTGTTCTCTGCTTAAATAAATTGGATAAAATTTCGTTGGCTGCTTACGTGAATATATATGGCCCAAGGACGATTCGTATTGAATTTGGAGGAAATCGGTTCAGATTTAGATATAGCCTCCATACAAATATCCATATAATTTACACTATTATTGCTCTATAATACACATTTTACATGGGATCCTGACCAAATTTTGAAGATCGTGTTATATTTGAACTAGAAACAGCTCACAGGAAAGTGGTGGGTATATGTTTTGATATAGCCCCCATACAAATGTACCTCCGATTTACAATATTACTTCTCTAAAATTCACATTTTACATTGGAATTTGATCAAATTTTCCACACAATGTTACATTTATACTAGAAACACCTATTTTGAAAGCCAGCTATATAGGTCAATGTTTTAGTATAGCCCCCATACAAATGGGCCCCCAGTTTGAACTATGATCGCTCTCGGATCTCGATCATAGTTCATCTTGATAATATTTTGCAGATCATGTTATATTTCAATAAAGAATACCTACTTTGAAAGTGATCTATAAGAAACCACTTTTTAATGTAGCGCCCTTACAAATGGCCCCATTTTAATTTTTCCCCTTAAGGACGCAAATTTTACATCGGATTTTTTACAAGATTTGCAGATTTCAACTAAGAATACATACTATGAAAGTAAAGTATGTGTCCATACTTTGGAATAACCCAAATGGGGCACCATCCTACTCCATTACAACTCTAAAAAGTACGTCTTACATCGGATCATAATATTTTTTCAACTATGAATACCTACCGCGAATGAGAAATATATAGGCCCATGTTTTGGATCAGGCCCCAAGTGTTGTTATATGCTCCCTTTGAAATGTCGGTCCGATTCATCTTATTACTACTGTATAATTTGTATTTGTCTGTCGTATAATTGGATCAATTATTTACTAACGACCATCGGTATTGAATTTGGAGGATATCGGTCCAGATTCAGACATAGCCTCCACACAAATATCCCCCAATTTACCCTATTATTGCTCTAAAATACACATTTTTTTATTGGATCTTGATACAATTTTCAGGCTCATGTTATATTCGGACAAGAAATAGCTAACATGAACGTGGGTTACATGGGTCCATGTTTCGATATAGCCCCCATACAAATGTACCTTCGATTTACACTATTATTGCTATTCTACACCTTTCACGCCCACACCATGTTATATTTAGATGAGAAACACCTACTTTTAAAGAATATGAGTCCATGTTTTGGTAAAGGCCCCTGACAACTGGGCCCCCAATTTACACAATTATCGCTCTGAAACCCACACCTTACATTGGATCCTGATAAAATTTTGCAGATCGTCTTATATTTCAACTAAGAATACCTACCGTGAATCTGAACTATATAGGCCCATGTTTTTGGCACAGGCCCCAAAATTTCTGATAGACCTGCCGCCAATTGTCAATAAAACCATCCCAGCAAAAAACCTTCCCATACTAAAAATTTGTTCCCATTCACTTGCAAAATTGCTATTCGTAAAATATTACGGGATATTAACATATTATAGACTTTTTTGGAAGTTTTTAATGAACTTCCTCAAAAGCGGGGAGAAATGCACATTTGGATTTTGAGATGCGATTAAAATGTGATTCCTACGGAACTTCCAATTTTTGCTGTGTTCATATTACCATGGACCATATAAGTGGACCATTACGTAAACATATTGTTACCGCTCATACACCTGCACCTTCCGATTTATTGATAACGCTCTGGTTTCACTTATTACAGCCAATCTTGATGGAAATAATTGTTATATTTTTCACTAGGCGCAGCTACAATGAGATGGCATGACACCGATTTTGTTTGTATATGGGACCATCATATGAATGAGTAACATAATGTAAATTATTTTCATCAATTTTACCATATTCGTTAAATCTGACTAAAGATAAATTTATAATATACTGTATAATTTATACGAACTATATAAAATTGCACCCATGAAACACCTGGGTTTAGTAATCAGAGCGAGGTATATACGCAGGGAGTGGTGTGGATATTATATAGTCGGCCCCGTCGGACTTTAGCCTTTCCTTAGTTGTTTTAAATGTCTCAGATACTTCAGCGTGGAAAAATTCGAGAATTGGGGTGCGATTTTTTAGCTCTATATCAAACGAGCAGCATAAAGCGGAACATTCTTTTACGGGTGAAATAGGACAAAAAGTGATCAAAATTGTACAAAAAACGACAACAGCTATATAGAAACATCAAATTCGGTGTATACTGCCATCTAATCGCATATATACAATAAATATTTGTTACTTTCTGTGGGAAGCGGTAAAATGCAATAAACAAAATTACAAAAATATCACAATTAATATACATAAAATTTACTAACAATCGACTATTACAATAATTACATTTCAATAAAACAAAATCGAACTTTGTTCCTTCAAGAGTTGGTGGTAACTAATGTATATATGTGTGAACAACCGTCTGTGTCTGTCTTATAATTTAATCTCTTCTCTGTCGGGACTTCTAATATATGTAGCATTTCTAAAGTGTATCTTCTGTTGTAGTGGCTGTCTGCGGCTAGTATGTCGACGTCGTCAAAGTTCGGTTTGTGGCCAGTCACTGCACAGTGGGCTGCAAGAACAGTTTTTTGCTCCAAAGGTTTGTCAAAAGCTTTATGGTCGGATTTATGGGAAGATAGTCTAGTCTTTAATTTTGTCTTTGTAGTGCCACCATAAACTTTGTTGCTTAAGTTGGACTTGTCACCGTTACATCTAATTTTATATACGTCCGATTTTTCTCCTTTTTTATTTTTGATATTTTTTCATAATTTGTTTTCATAAACACATTGTTGTGGCCACATTTCTGTTGGCCACAATTTTAAAAAAGATTTTTTATTTTTATTTAGGATTTTGTTATCGCAGCTTAATTGTGGAATCTTAAAGAAAAACAGCCATTATGTTGGTCCAACATCATAATTTTTTCAAATATTTTTTAAATATTAATCACAATTAAACTATATTTTGGCGCCATAATAAAGCTTAGACACCGCAATTTTTAACAAAACATATTTTAACGCAAAATTTATTCAAATGTATAAGAAACTGATCATCAGAGTTGAAAAATAAATAAATAAACAAGTAAGGAAAGGCTAAAGTCGGGCGGGGCCAACTATATAATACCCTACACCACTCCCTGCGTATGTACCTCGCTTTCATTACTAAACCCAGGTATTTCATGGGAGCAATTTTATTTAGTTTATACAAATTATATAAATTATATTCATATAATTTATATGCTATAAATTCATCTTTAGTCAAATTTAACGAATATGGTAAATAATATGGTAATTGATCCAATTGTCCGACAGACAAATACAAATTATACAGTAGTTAACCAAAGTCATACCAAAGTATAGACATATGGGCATCACCCAAACCATTCTCATTGCAATTCAATTCGGTAAAAAATGGAAATCGGGAAGGATTTTTGCAAATGTTAAATCGGAAAGGACATTTGTATGGGGGTATATTGAAACATGGAACGATGTGACCCGCTTTCACCATGTATGTTTATTGGTGAAATATAATATGTAAAGTTTGGCCAAAATCGATTAAAGATTCGGGAGCGACATTTGTATTGGGGCTATATCTAAATCTGAACCTATCTTACCCACTTTCACCATAGGTTTTTTAGTTGGATTATAAAATGTTGTGCCAATTTTAAAGAAAATCGGATACAATATGTGGATTTTAGAGCGGAAAAAGTCAAATCTGGAGCGACATTTGTATGGGGGCTATATTTAAACCTGAACCGATCATACCCACTTTCGATTATAAAATGTTGTGCCAATTATAAAGAAAATCGGGTACAATATGTGGTTTCTAAAGCGGAAAAAGTGAAATCGGGAGCGACATTTGTATGGGGGCTATATCTAAATCTGAACTGATCTTACCCAATTTTTGTGTACGTGTTTCTAGTTCGATTATAAGATGTTCTGCAAAATTTAAAGAAAATCTGGTACAATATGTCGTTTATAGAGCGGAAAATATCAAATCGGGAGCGACATTTGTATGGGGGCTATATCTAAATCTGAACCGATCTTATCCAATTTTTGCATACGTGTTTCTAGTTGGATTATAAGATGTTCTGCCAAATTTAAAGAAAATCGGGTACAATATGTCGTTTCTAGAGCGGAAAATGTAAAATCGGGAGCGACATTTCTATGGGTGCTATATCTAAATCTGAACCGATCTTACCCAATTTTTGCATCCGTGTTTCTAGTTGGATTATAAGATGTGCTGCAAAATTTAAAGAAAATCGAGAACAATATGTCGTTTCTAGAGCGGAAAATGTCAAATCGTGAGCGACATTTGTATGGGGGCTATATCTAAATCTGAACCGATCTTATCCAATTTTTGCGTACGTGTTTCTAGTTGGATTATAAGATGTTCTGCCAAATTTAAAGAAAATCGGGTACAATATGTCGTTTCTAGAGCGGAAAATGTCAAATCGGGAGCGACATTTGTATGGGTGCTATATCTAAATCTGAACCGATCTTACCCAATTTTTGCATCCGTGTTTCTAGTTTGATTGTAAGATGTTCTGCTAAATTTAAAGAAAATCGGGTACAATATGTCGTTTTTAGAGCAGAAAATGTCAAATCGGGAGCGACATTTGTATGGGGGCTATATCTAAATCTGAACCGATTTCCTCCAAATTCAATACCGATGGTCCTTGACCTGAAAAAATAACTTCTGCCAAGTTTGATGATAATCGGACAACAATTGCGACCTGTAGAGTGCGAACAAGCTTAGATGGACAGCAGACGGACGGACGGACGGACAGACAGACATCGTTAAATCGAATCAGCTGGTGATTCTAAGCCGATCCGTATACTTAAAGGTGGGTCTAGCTCAATTATTTCTTGGTGTTACAAACATTTGACGCGAAACTAACTTATAATACCCTAGACCACGAAGTGGTGTAGGGTATAATAAATTACGTTTCTTTCAATTTTTTAAATCTAAACAAGTAAGGAAAGGCTAAAGTCGGGCGGGGCCGACTATATAATACCCTACACCACTCCCTCGTATATATCTCGCTTTGATTACTAAACCCACTTATTTCATGGAAGCAATTTTATGTAATTCATAAAAATTATACAGTTACTATAAATTCATCTTTAGTCATATTTAACGTATATTGTACAGACAAATACAAATTATACAGTAGTGATAGGATGAATCGGACCAACATTTTAAAAGGGGGCCGATAACAACATTTTGGGCCTGGTCCAAAACATGGGCCTATATATTTCTCATTCACGGTAGGTATTCCTAGTTGAAAAATATCATGATCTGCAAAATTTGATGAAGATACTATGTAAGATGTAGTTTCTAGAGCTGTAATAGATCAGATTGGGCCCCATTTGGGTTATACCAAAGTATGGACATATGGGCATCTCCCAAACAAGTAAGGAAAGGCTAAAGACGGACGGACTTTCTATCACATTACAATTCAATTCGGTAAAAAATTGAAATCGGGAAGGATTTTTGCATCCTGTAAATGTATGTGTTTGACAAAAAATGTTAAATCGGAAAGGACATTTGTATGGGGGTATATTGAAACCTGGAACGATGTGACACGCTTTCACCATGTCTGTTTATTTGTGAAATATAATATGTAAAATTTGGCCAAAATCGGGTAAACATTCCGAACCAATCTTACCCAATTTTTGCATACGTGTTTCTAGTTGGATTATAAGATGTTCTGCAAAATTTAAAGAAAATCGGGTACAATATGTCGTTTCTAGAGCGGAAAATGTTAAATCGGGAGCGACATATGTATGGGGGCTATATCTTAATCTGAACCGATCTTACCCAATTTTTGCATACGTGTTTCTAGTTAGATTATAAGATGTTCTGCAAAATTTAAAGAAAATCGGGTACCGATCTTACCCAATTTTTGCATACGTGTTTCTAGTTCGATTATAAGATGTTGTGCCAATTTTAAAGAAAATCGGGTACAATATGTGGATTTTAGAGCGGAAAATGTCAAATCGGGAGCGACATTTGTATGGGGGCTATATCTAAATCTGAACCGATCTTACCCAATTTTTGCATACGTGTTTCTAGTTCGATTATAAGATGTTCTGCAAAATTTAAAGAAAATCGGGTACAATATGTCATTTCTAGAGCGGAAAATGGCAAATCGGGAGCAACATTTGTATGGGGGCTATTTCTAAATCTGAACCGATTTCCTCCAAATTCAATACCAATGGTCCTTGGCCAGAAAAAATAACTTCAGCCAAGTTTCATGCCAATCGGACAGCAATTGCGACCTGTAGAGTGCGAACAAGCTTAGATGGACAGCAGACGGACGGACGGACAGACGGACAGACGGACAGACAGACATCGTTAAATCGACTCAGCTGGTGATTCTAAGCCGATCGGTATACTTAAAGGTGGGTCTAGCTCGATTATTTCTTGGTGTTACAAACATTTGGCGCGAAACTAACTTATAATACCCTAGACCACGTAGTGGTGTAGGGTATAAAAAGTTGAAAGTGAGTAATAAATAAATTTTATAAAATGTAATTTTGTAAATCGAGAAATAAGCAATAATATATGAAATATGCCGATTGCTAGATTTAAATATCTAAAAATATTACTTTGTCCCTCTTTCAAATATATGACGATAATTTGATTAAAATAATTTGAAAGCTGTTGGCTACGATGTTGAAAGAAATAATTGGATTTTATATGTGGGATTTCTATATATTTCAGCTTTTTTAAATATCAATCTATCATTGTTTTATAACAAATAAAATATTCGATGAAGTATTTGAGTCCACGGTGCGTACAATTTAATTATGAACAAAATTCTGCTAATTTATTAAATAAAATTTAAGAAATTTAATTTCAATTTGTTATCTATTTAATGATTGCACTACAACGATAAAGTAAACGAAGTAAACGAAATTACCTATATTAAGCTTTGACACGCCACACCATTCTCACGCGTTTCATCACCACATTCTACAAGTTAATAATTCCATGGCTACTACACATTCACCCCCACAGTCCATCTGCTATTTCAGCTCTGGAATTGAAATTACTTTTTTCGTGTTGTATGATCAGACTGCAATAAATCATGGAGATGTTTTTTAATCCTGACGATAAATAAAGTGCTTGGCTGACTTTTATGACTTCCAATAAATAACAAAAGCACCAATGACTGAGTCGTCTATGGCTGTTGTAGCGATTGAAAAAAGCATGCGTGATAAACATTAATTACCCTGATTACATTGGAACTTTTTGTGGTGTCGGCTATTACAAAAGAAAATCGGTGGCATGAAATGACGGGTCAGCAAAATTGCTATGACACCACATTTGTAATACACTTGTAAAAATATGATCAAATATCGTCATAGTGGATCCCGGTATAGATGTCACGAAGGATTACATTTTACCCAGGATATAGACAATTCTTGAGGAGGTTCCAGAAGGTGCGTGACTAAAGCGTATATATTTTTATACCCTACACCACTTCGTGGTCTACGGTATTATAAGTTAGTTTCGCGCCAAATGTTTGTAACACCAAGAAATAATCGAGCTAGACCCACCTTTAAGTATACCGATCGGCTTAGAATCACCAGCTGAGTCGATTTAACGATGTCTGTCTGTCCGTCCGTCCGTCTGATGTCCATCTAAGCTTGTTCGCACTCTACAGGTCGCAATTGTTGTCCGATTGTCATGAAACTTGGCAGAAGTTATTTTTTCTGGTCAAGGACCATCGGTATTTGGAGGAAATCGGTTCAGATTTAGATATAGCTCCCATACAAATGTCGCTACCGATTTGACATTTTCCACTTTAGAAACCACATATTGTACCCGATTTTCTTTACATTTGGTACAACATCTTATAATCCAACTAGAAACACCTATGCTGAAATTGGGTAAGATCGGTTCAGATTTAGATATAGCCCCATACAAATGTCGCTCCCTATTTCAGTTATTCCGCTTTAGAAACCACATATTGTAGCCGATTTTCTTTAAAATTGGCACAAAATCTTATAATCCAACTAGAAATACCTATGCAAAAATTGGGTAAGATCGGTTCAGATTTAGATATAGCCCACATACAAATGTCGCTCCCGATTTGACATTTTCCGCTCTAGAAACGACATATTGTACCCGATTTTCTTTAAATTTTGCAGAACATCTTATAATCGAACTAGAAACGCGTATGCAAAAATTGGGTAAGATCGGTTCAGATTTAGATATAGACCCAAACAAATGTCACTCCCTCCGCTCTAGAAACCACATCTTGCACCCGATTTTCTTTAAATTTGGCACAACATCTTATAATCTAACTAGAAACACCTATGCTGAAAGTGGGTAAGATCGGTTCAGATTTAGATATCGCCCTCATACAAATGTTGCTCCCGAATGTTTAACCGATTTTGGCCAAACTTTACATATTATATTTCACCAATAAACAGACATGGTGAAAGCGGGTCACATCGTTCCAGGTTTCAAACAAATGACCTTTCCGATTTAACTTTTTTTGTCGAACACATACATTTACAGGATGCAAAAATCCTTCCCGATTTCACTTTTTTACCAAATTGTATTGTAATGAGATAGAAAGTCCGTCCGTCTTTAGCATTTCCTTACTTGTTTGGGAGATGCCCATATGTCCATACTTTGGTATAACACAAATGGGGTCCCATTCTGATCTATTACAGCTCTAGAAACTACATCTTACATCGGATCTTGATCAAATTTTGCATGGTATTTTTCAACCAGGAATACCTACCGCGAATGAGAAATATATATGCCCATGTTTTGGACCAGGCCCAAAATGTAGTTGTAGGCCCCCTTTTGAAATGTCGGTCCGATTCATCCTATTACTACTGTATAATTTGTATTTGTCTGTCGGATAATTGGATCAATTACCATATTCGTAAATATGACTAGGTAGGCGCGTTCGCAGTGATTGTTTAGAGTAATATTTGAAGTACTTATGAAGAAAGTCTCGGCTAACGAACGAGAATTGCTTCTTAGACTACTATTCATGTATTTTTCTAAACACACTGAAGTATTTTTTATAAGTTCATTTATACTTGAATGTATGAGGAACATGGCATACATTTAATTACATTTATTTACTTTATTTGAAGTAATAAACACATTTTTAAGTAAAAACATCCTAACTGGAATTTTTCCATACAAAAAAATCTACATTATTTTCTTTCTTAAACGCTAGTAAACTTTCTTCCGCACAAATATGAATATACATAATTGTAAGAAGTTTTTACTAGATCCAAAAAAATGTTTTTAAGTAAATTTACTACACTATTTTGAGTATATGTACTATTTATTCTGGCTTTAAAATAAGGAAAGTGTACTCATATCTATTTAATTCTCCTTCTCGTAAGGAAATTTTACCTAATCTGGAGTAAAATTGTTAAACTAAATTGAAGTATGGATTTTACTCAGATTTAAGAATGCTATTTTTCTGAGTGTATGCAGGTAGTGGTGTAGGGTATTATATAGTCGGCCCCGCCCGACTTTAGCCTTTCCTTACTTGTTTAAGTTTAAAGTTACTATAAAAACATTTTCATATATCAAATTCCAAATAATTTTGACTAACCGTTTGGAAGTTATATCGATTTTATTAAAAAACAAGTAAGGAGAGGCTAAAGTCGGGCGGGGCCGACTATATAATACCCTACACCACTCCCTGCGTATGTACCTCGCTTTTTTTATGTAGTTCATATAAATTATACAGTTACTATAAATTCATCTTTAGTCATATTTAACGAATATGGTTAACAATATGTTAATTGATCTAATTATCCGACAGACAAATACAAATTATACAGTAGTAATAGGATGAATCGGACCGACATTTCAAAAGGGAGCCTATAACAACATTTTGGGCCTGGACCAAAACATGGGCCTATATATTTCTCATTCACGGTAGGTATTCCTAGTTTAAAAATATCATGATCTGCAAAATTTAATGAAGATCCGATATAGTTTCTGGAGCTGTAATATAGCAGAATGGGGTCCAATTTTGGGTTATACCAAAGTATGGGCATATGGACATCTCCCAAACATGTAAGGACAGGCTAAAGATGGACGGACTTTCTATCTCATTACAATTCAATTCGGTAAAAAAGTGAAATCGGGAAGGATTTTTGCATCCTGTAAATGTATGTGTTTGACAAAAAATGTTAAATTGGAAAGGACATTTGTATGGGGATATATTAAAACCTGGAACGATTAAAGCAAAACGAGTACAATGTGTGGATTTTAGAGCGGAAAAAGTCAAATCGGGAGCGACATTTGTATGGGGGCTATAGCGAAATCTGAACCGATCTTACCCAATTTCTGCATAGGTGTTTCTAGTTGGATTATAAGATGTTGTGCCAATTTTAAAGAAAATCGGGTACAATGTGTGGTTTCTAAAGCGGAAAAACTGAAATAGGGAGCGACATTTGTATGGGGGCTATATCTAAATCTGAACCGATCTTACCAAATTTCTGCATAGGTGTTTCTAGTTTGATTATAAGGTGTTAAGCCAAATTTGAAGAAAATCGGGTACTATAAGTGTTTTATAGGGCGGAAAAAGTCAAATCGGGAGCGACATTTGTATGGGGGCTATATCTAAATCTGAACCGATTTCCTCCAAATTCAATACCGATGGTCCTTGGCCAGAAAAAATAACTTCTGGCATGTTTCATGACAATCGGACAACAATTGCAACCTGTAGAGTGCGAACAAGCTTAGGACGGACAGACAGACATCGTTAAATCGACTCAGCTGGTGATTCTAAGCCGATCGGTATACTTAAAGGTGGGTCTAGCTCGATTATTTCTTGGTGTTACAAACATTTGGCGCGAAACTAACTTATAATACCCTAGTCCACGTGGTGTAGGGTATAAAAAACACTTTGTGTGGGGGTACCAGAAGGTATGTTACAATATCGCCCATACTCCATGTGAATGCAATTTCTATAAATGCATTGCAAAATATTAAATTTCACAGTATTCCGATCATCTCTTAAAGTGATTACAAAAACTTTACCAAATACCAAACAACAGCTGATTCCGAATTTCCGTGTGGAAGTTACATTGGTTTTAGTTAACATCGAAATATGGCTATTTCGCCCATTTTCGAACTTAAACTAAGTTTGGGAAAACTATTACCATGTACAAAGTTTAAATTAATAGCTTAGCTCCTTTCGAGAGTTATCGTATACCAGCCAGACAGGCAGACGGGCATGGCTCAAACAACTTAAAAAGTCGTGAAATATAATTAAGTCACTCCTTCAATGCGTTACCCCTTTTTCTATCCCTAATTATATATACCCTCCTACCCTGTAGAGTGAGGGTATAATTAAGTATGTTCCTGGGAAGGGATTATTCGAAATGTTTACATTTATTGTGAGAATAAAAGTACGAATTTCGAAAAACCCTTACTTATTCGGGTTCTCCGGCATAATTGCGACCCACCCACCACATTTCGTCGTTGAACGCTGACCAATGAATTAGTCAGTAACTGCCTAATATACAATAATTAAATGTACTCTAAACATTATTTTTATATTGCAGAGCCCTCTGTTCATATCAAGTTTCCGTTCCAATAACTACATAAATATTAAATTGATTCAATACATCCATCACATTGATTATATCCATTATCCCTATTGCTCAAAAGTCATCAAAAACATCGCAGATTTTGCTCTCATTGTCTTCGACCCCCGTCATTATATCAATGATAATACTGACTTTAATGGTGTTTTTTATGAATGTACATTAGGGTGCAATATTTTGGAGTCGTTTTGGGCTCGGCTACTAATAGATAGTGTACTCTTAATACAAAAACAAATTGCCCTCCAAAAAATGAGTTTAAAAAAATTTAATCATACTTCCAATTATAAAGTTATATCACTTTAACATTATAAAGAGTGATTTTTTTGAGGTTAGGATTTTCATGCATTAGTATTTGACAGATCACGTGGGATTTCAGATATGGTGTCAAAGAGAAAGATGCTCAGTATGCTTTGACATTTCATCATCATACTAACGAGCAACGCTTGCAAATCATTGAATTTTATTACCAAATTTTTATTTTATTACAAATTACAAAATTTTTTTTTTATTACAAATTTTGTTCAGCGATGAGGCTCATTTCTGGTTGAATGGCTACGTAAATAAACAAAATTGCCGCATTTGGAGTGAAGAGCAACCAGAAGCCGTTCAAGAACTGCCCATGCATCCCGAAAAATGCACTGTTTGGTGTGGTTTGTACGCTGGTGGAATCATTGGACCGTATTTTTTCAAAGATGCTGTTGGACGCAACGTTACGGTGAATGGCGATCGCTATCGTTCGATGCTAACAAACTTTTTGTTGCCAAAAATGGAAGAACTGAACTTGGTTGACATGTGGTTTCAACAAGATGGTGCTACATGCCACACAGCTCGCGATTCTATGGCCATTTTGAGGGAAAACTTCGGAGAACAATTCATCTCAAGAAATGGACCGGTAAGTTGGCCACCAAGATCATACGATTTGACGCCTTTAGACTATTTTTTGTGGGGCTACGTCAAGTCTAAAGTCTACAGAAATAAGCCAGCAACTATTCCAGCTTTGGAAGACAACATTTCCGAAGAAATTCGGGCTATTCCGGCCGAAATGCTCGAAAAAGTTGCCCAAAATTGGACTTTTCGAATGGACCACCTAAGACGCAGCCGCGGTCAACATTTAAATGAAATTATCTTCAAAAAGTAAATGTCATGGACCAATCTAACGTTTCAAATAAAGAACCGATGAGATTTTGCAAATTTTATGCGTTTTTTTAAAAAAAAAAGTTATCAAGCTCTTAAAAATCACCCTTTACAAAAACATATTACAAAATCAGTACCAGTATTTCATCAAGAAAAGTAATCACAAATTGTTTATATATTAAAACATTGTATGGTTAAAGTCGGACGGAATCGGCTATATGATACCTACTTCCTCGTTACATGGTTTTTGTTGTCAGATCTGTCGTGGAGTGAATCCTTTGTTGCACAACTAAGTCCCACTATGACAGAATTGTAGCAAAAATTCCCATATATGCTGATTTCAAGAAACTCCAAAGTTGTCAGTCTCACTTAAGACTGTTAAAACCATTACACAAAGCCACAGACATGAAAATAAAAAAATTTAAAGAAAAATGTCAACCGTTTCCGGGGAAACTTTTTGACCACAGAAAACTAAACGAGACCATTTTTGAGTATTTTCTATTGTCAACCCTATTTATTTCCTGTCAATTATCTATATTAAAAATGTTGTAAATAATTCACCCTAATGTTCATCTCTCTATTGAAGAACATCCACAATAACGGGTAACTCGAACAAAGACTTTCCAATCAAGGAAGTGAATGAATTTATTATTTACGTCACTTAATAAAAACATCGTATAAATAATACACTACTGATGGAGTGGAATTCCTTTACCCAGCAGTTCATAGCAACGAGAGCGTTGTGCGAACAATAAAGGCATAACTATGTCAGGAATGTCATTTCTACATAAAGAAAAAATATAATTCTAAAACATGTATGTAAGTAGATGGCATATAAATTTAAAAAACATTATTCTATAACTTACAAAGGCTTTCACGGGCCAGAAATCATGATAGTGGTAGACTGCAGCGAAGTAATAAATGCCATTTGTAAATAAAATTGCATTCTGTTAAATATGGATGCAAAATGGTCTTGAGCCAGGAGAATATCCCAGTTCAAATCAATTTTTTTCAAAAGTAATAAATTTCGACCAAAAAATATAGGATATAAAGTTGATTTGATAACACTAAAGTCTTCATTTTTTGAGTGTATTCATTCCGCTTATATTCAAGGTGTCACAAACTTGGGTGTACCACAAACCCTATACAGCACTCCTCCCTGAAGTCGGCAGCCTCTAATCGGCCGGTAATACTGTGGAATGCAATCCTAGCAATCCTACTTAACTCTTTTTTACTTATTTAGTTTAGTTTTAATACAAATATCGAAATATATAATATTTATTTTAATTCGTTGTAATGGCCAAATGGCTATTGAAAGTATGAGTAATATTAAATATTAATATTACGTATACGATACATATAACAACCACACGAACCGACCCAGCAAAAAAACTTGGAAGTAGTTCAAAATGAATGATATTATATATATTGAGTGGCTTCAAAATAAAAGTAGTGGATGTTCCCGACTAAAATAAAAGATTAGTTTGTTTTATGTGCTCTCCCAAAATATTTTGCTTTTATCATTGTCCGATCGTGAGCCGAACGCGTTCAAAATAACGTCCATAAATCAGGTTTTTCTGGAAAAAAATTCACGATGAGAATGGTAGAGGAAAAAAACCTCTAGAAATTAAAATCCGACCTGAGCCTTATCAAAGAACGAGATTATATAGAAGTGAAACTATAGGTCACAAATTGCTAAGCAATCATGTATTAAGTATCCTTTTCCGTTGTCTGTAGTTCTTTATTGTTACCCTTGTTTATGGTATAAAACCACATTTGTGGAAAGGCAATTTGTAAACGAAAAAAATTATGTTTACAAATCAAAACTAAAACATAATAATTTATTTTACAGATATGAGCAGCGTGTTTGAAATCGATGTGAGCCGATGAAAACGGCGGCGGCTTGTCGGCTTAAAATCGGTCGGCTTGTATCTCTGATAAGTGTATTCTATAAATTGACCTTTTAAAAGCCCATGTCAGAATTTTTGGTATATGTTGACGTAAATTAGGAACTTTAATATTTCAACCTTGCTGAAGTTTTTTTGAATAAATCCCCTCGTTGCTTATGGGTGTGTTGGGAGCTTTTCTAATTTGTCCTTTATTCTAATACAAAATACAGATCATTCGCGAAAATACTGCGAGCAACCCTTTATCGAGTGCTGTTCTTATATTGTGTTCCCCTGACTGCACCCTAAAAAAGGCATTCCATTTAAAATACCCAAATCCGTTCTAATTAATGCCTGTGTTCACTGATAAAATTACATATATGAAAATATTGGAATGAAGTAGAGAAAAAAGAAAATAATTTTTCTGCTGGGATAAAACGCTCTCTGGTGTTTATTAAAGTCTCAATTAAAAAATGAAATTTAATTTCTGTGGATCAGAGGTACAAGCCGAACGATTTAAAGCCTACAAGCCGCCGCCGATTTCATCGGCTCACATCGACTTCAACCACGCCGCCGTTTTCATCGACTCATATCGACTTCAACCACGCCGCCGAGATTTGACGGAGTTCTAACTCAGTCCAATCTTACTACCAAAATAGACAACCCACTTAAAATGACAAAAGACAACATACTACTGTGATATATATGGATGACGTGACTATATAATGACGTGTATAGAAAGTTGAATGATTGTATTTTGATTTGAAAGTCGGATTTATATAAGTCAATTCCAGTATGCGTGACCATGTGTTCCTATAAAAAACAGCTCTTCTACTGTGCTTTTTTAATGTGTCAAAGTAGGTAGAACTTTACCATTCTTTGGAAGGATTATGCTATTCAAAATGTCTGGTCACATGAAAAGCTGTAATTGCAAAAATATTTATTAAATTCATCCATATTATAAATTTTGGGAATGGATTCCCACTCCCAAAAAATAATTGTATGGGTTAATAATATTAAATTATGGGAACATTGGCTAATATTAACGAATATTGAGCTACTGGCCAAAAAATAAAAGAAAGGGTATTAAAAACCAATACAAATTGTTCTTTCCCCAAAATTGTCAAATAAATAGGGGTGATCGAATGACTGAACGAGCCGGCAAATCAGCCGAAAACCGCCGCCCCTTTTGGTTAGCGCCGCCGCCGCCGATAATTATGGGTCGGCTTGTAACTCTGCTGGGGATAAATGTAGAAATGTTGAAATCAGTTAAGTCGATTATCATCACTTTTTTGGAAAGCACATTGATGGTATACATAGGTATTCACATTTTTCGAATACCTTGCATAGCCTTTTATATATAATTATAAAAATAGGAAGCCATTTTCTTTTGTCTACTCAATTTTGCCAGAGATGTTCTTCAATGGTGAAACAATTCGGGCTGTAAAAAGGAAATAAATACAAGTTTGATTTATAAATTTCTTGTTTTATAAGCAAACATTAAATACAACATATTGTACGATTTTTGCTTATTAAGCAAGAAGCTATTAAACATTTTTCATAAACTATTTTTAAATTTCATGTTTGTCTATTTACGCAGTGCAACACGAAAAAATATAACCATATACGAACACCACTACGTGATAAAAGACCAAAAAAGACCTGTATCTCCCAGGTGTGCCCAAAGTCATGCACTTGTTTTATGGGCCCCATAAAGAACAAAAATTGTGATCATATAAAATCAGAAACACTTCATATTCAACGTAAAAAATTGTTGTTGTCAACATATAAAATAAAAAAATTTCATCTTCAAGGCCAAAATTGCAAAAAAAACTTAAAAAATCTATTTTTTAACCTTTTTCCCCTGTTGAGGTCCATAGGTAGCAAACCGTTCAAAATTTAAGGAAACAATCAACTACAAAAATGTACCAAAGATATCAATAAACAACTTTCTAAAACTTTTGAACTTCCTAGGAATGATTTTAACAACGCACACTGGTCCTAAATCCATTTTTATGGCATAAAGTCGAAAAAATAGAAATATCTTGCAATTTTGCATATTTGCTGGACATAACATACTTTAAAAATAAAACATAAATTTGGGCCGATCGGACCACGCCCACTACCACCTCCCATATAAACTCAATATAAAACCAACATAACTATCACCCTGCATTAGTACAGGGTGACCAAAAACTAAATTTTATGAATGCTTAAAATACTGAAACTTATTTCGCTTTGACGAACAATATTTTTCTGAACATTATTACAAATGCAAAATATGGCATACAAATATTCTACTCGACACTGCAATTTAAATAATTATTTCAGGAAATAATATAAAATGTCTACATATGTACAGAAAAGTTAATGACTTTATATACCATTTTACAGGTACTTCCAATACCTTTAAAATGAGATGTTGATGTGTCTCATACACAAATCTGATTCAGAGATATGATCAAATATGTGTACTATGGCGAATCGAAATTGTGCTGAAATAAAGTGGCAACGAGATATTAATTCTACCATAAACTACACACTCAGACGAACACTTTCACATTTACACTTTGAGTCAAGTTGAGTCCTACATATAACTTTAGGTCCACGACATTTATTATTACAACACTTAAGAAAACTGACAAGACAACAGTAATCACAAAATGTTAAATATAATTTGTCAACTACATACGCCGGCCTTCAATTTCAATAATACAGTCACTTCATTATATTCTTTTTGTGGCTTAATTTTAAGTAATTGGTATAACTGCTTTAGACCCGAATTATTCCCACTCGTTTCAACGGCAAACTTTAAATGCTTCTCAGACTTGCAGGGTTGCCACCTAGTTTTCTCCAATACAGTTTCTTGATAGTTTGCAGTGTTACCATTAAGATAACATATGCACATTTAACAATTTCCATTTTTTTTTAATTTCTGCCAAAAAATATAGATTTGGGACCATAGTGCACCGTTTAGGTAGGAAAAATATATCTTGCAGGACTGTTTCTGTTAGTCCGACTACAGTGCGTATTAGAGATATTAACCCCTATCAACAGCACGTATACGCTACCTCCACACTACAGCGTATAAGATTTGTTCGACGACATTTGTGATTTTGACGGTTGGCAAGATATGAGTCTGAGAAAATGATCAGTTTTTTTGGAAAATGACACCGAGGACCCAAATCTTTGGGGGCTCATAAAAAAGTGCATGACTTTGGGCCAAACTGGGAGACACAGGTCTTTTTTGGTCTTTTATCATGTACTAGCAAATACCCGCTACTTCGTATGCGGTGTAAGGATATTTATTTCAGGGTAAATCGCTTGTATATGCTCACAAAATTTGATGTTTCCCAACTACGTATTCCCACCAAATTCTCGATTCCAGATCCTACGTAGCTGGAGGAATTTATACACAGAATTTTTGTCCCCCTTGTACAAATTTAAGAAAAAATAATTTATATTGTGCCATCAATTTATACACAGTCAAGTGATTAATTTAAATTGAAACAATTTTCTTAAAAAAAAATCGAGATAATTATACCCTCACTCTACGGAGTATATATATGCATTTGGGATAGAAAAAATGTAACTCAGAGTGATTTAATACCCTAAGTATGTAATAAATCCCTTTCACGTCCGTCTGTCTGTCTGGCTTGCTGCATAACTTTCGAAGGGAGTTAAGTAATTTATTCAAACTGTGAACAAAGTATTATTTTTCTCAGACTTAGTTTAAATTCGGAGATGGATGATATTGATATACCTGTTATGGTACCCCCACACATATAGTCCATATTCCTATATTCGGAACCAGTTGTATTTTGATATTTGATAAAGTTTTTATAATCACTTTGAGTGTACGAAATATCCATGAATTTGCAGTGTTCCTTTTTGTACCTGCCACACAAATTACGACTTCATACGTAAAATTAAACATTTTATAAATTCTATACGGATGATCGGAATCTTTGCCACCATCGCTGCACACACCTTTGGTCAACGTAAAACTGATAAAACTTCCATACGGATAGTCGAAATCAGTTGCCATTTTAGGTTTAAAAATGTTTTTATAATCACTTGTATGCTTTGCCACGCCCTTTGTCAAATTAAATACTTTACATATAACTTCTATACTTCTATTCTATTGCCATATTTTGGTAGGTACTATTTGTATCCTTTTTTATGTGGGTGCCATTTTTACCACTTTTTGTGCCGCCCTTAAATGTACACATTTAGAAATATTATTTTATGTTGCGCATCTACGTACTCGGAGAAATGTACACACCAAATTTCTAACATTCTTGTCAGATTCCAGTTGAAAACTTTGATTAGTACCATCTTTATCCTAATTTTCCCAATTTGGTTTGTCCGATTTATCACTTTTGATCCGCTTCCACCTTTAATGTACACATTTTGATGCAATACTTCTGTATTTTAAAGTATACATTTACAAATTAAGTGATGCTTCGCGTCTACACGGTCAGAGGAATATACTACTCCATAAATTTAATTGGTACCATTTTTATCCCTTTTCCCCGTTTACCTATTAAAAGAACGAATTTCAAAAAATTTGCTCATTTTGCGTTTCTAAGGGTTTTGAGGTATGTACACACCGAATTTTATTATTCCAGCTCCATCCGTTTGATTGGTACCATTTTTATCCCTTTTTACCCGATATCACCCACAAAAAGTACGAATTTTGAAAAAAAAATCTTGAGCTTCAACTATAAAGGATTTTTTTTACCAAATTTTAAGATTCTTCTTTTTATCCCTCTTTAACCCATTTTACCCCTTAAAAGTATGATTTACGAAAAACTCCTTTCAAATCTGATTTCTTCGCTGTAAGAGAAATGTAAAAAAACAAAATTTCATGATTCTAGCTTCAGCCATGATGTTGGTATTTTTTTCCCTTTTTGTCCCATTTGACTCCCCAAAGATACGAATTTTGCAAATAACATTTTTTGGGATGTCTTCATGCTGCAAGGGGAATGTCCATACAAAATTTCAAGATTCTAGGCCAAGCCGTTTGGTAATTGCGGTGGTACTATTTTTATCCCTTTCTACCCAATTTCACCCCCAAAAAGCACGAATTACGAAAAAATCCCTTCAAGTCTGATATATACGCTGTAAGAGAAATGTACATACCAAATATCATGATTCTAGCTTCAGCCGTATTGTTGGTACAATTTTTGTCCCTTTTTGCCCCATTTTACCCCCCAAAAGTACGAATTTTGCAAATGCCACTTTTTGGGATGCTTTCATGCCGCAAGAGGAATTTCCATACCAAATTTCAAGATTCTAGTCCCAACCGTTTGGTCATTGCAGTGGTACAATTTGTATCCCTCTTTAACCCATTTTACCCCTTAATAGTACGAATTACGAAAAACTATCTTCAAATCTGATCTCTTCGCTGTAAGAGAAATATACAAAACATACCAAATTTCATTATTCTAGCTTCAGCCATGTTGTTGGTACATTTTTTTGTCCCTTTTTGTCCCATTTGACACCACAAAAGTACGAATTTTGCAAATGCCACTTTTTGGGATGCTTTCATGCCGCAAGAGGAATTTCCATACCAAATTTCAAGATTCTAGGCCCAGCCCTTTGGTCCTTGCAGTGGTACTATTTTTATCCCTTTTTTCCCGATTTCACCCCCAAAAAGTACGAATTTTGAAAAATATTTTCTTGGGCGCGTTGAAGATATAAGAGAAATTTTTGTACCAAATTTCAAGATTCTAGTCCCAGCCGTTTGGTCATTGCGGTGGTACAGTTTTTATCCCTCTTTACCCCATTTTACCACTCAAAAGTACGAATTACGAAAAACTCCCTTCAAATCTGATTTCTTCTCTGTAAGAGAAATGTACATACCAAATTTCAAGATTTTAGCTTCAGCCATGTTGTTAGTACAATTTTTGTCCCATTTGACCCCCCAAAGGTACGAATTTTACAAATGACATTTTTTGGGATGTCTTCATGCTATAAGAGAAATGCCCATACCAAATTTCAAGATTCTAGGCCCAGCCGTTTGGTCATTGCGGTGGTACTATTTTTATCCCTTTTTTCCCGATTTCACCCCCAAAAAGTACGAATTTTTAAAATATTTTCATGGGCGCGTTGAAGCTATAAGAGAAATTTTTGTACCAAATTTCAAGATTCTAGTCCCAGCCGTTTGGTCATTGCGGTGGTACAGTTTTTATCCCTCTTTACCCCATTTTACCACTTAAAAGTACGAATTACGAAAAACTCCCTTCAAATCTGATTTCTTCTCTGTAAGAGAAATGTACATACCAAACTTCATGATTTTAGCTTCAGCCATGTTGTTAGTACAATTTTTGTCCCTTTTTGTCCCATTTGACCCCCCAAAGGTACGAATTTTACAAATGACATTTTTTGGGATGTCTTCATGCTATAAGAGAAATGTCCACACCAAATTTCAAGATTCTAGGCCCAGCCGTTTGGGCATTGCCGTGGTACTATTTTTATCCCTTTTTCCCGGTTTCACCCCCAAAAAGTACGAATTTTGAAAAATATTTTCTTGGGCGCGTTGAAGCTATAAGAGAAAATTTTGTACCAAATATCAAGATTCTGGTCCCAGCCGTTTAGTCATTGCGGTGGTACAATTTTTATCCCTCTTTACCCCATTTTACCCTTTAAAAGTTCGAATTTCGAAAAACTACCTTCATATTTGATCTCTACGCTGTAAGAAAAATGTACACACAAAATTTCATGATTCTAGCTTCACTCGTGTTGTTTGTACCATTTTTGGTCCTTGTTGCCCCATTTTACCCCCAAAAGTACGAATTTTTCAAAATCCACTTTTTGGGATTCCTTCATGCCGCAAGAGGAATGCCCATACCAAATTTCAAGATTCTAGGCCCAGCCGTTTGGTCATTGCGGTGGTACCATTTTTATCCCTTTTTACCCCATTTTACCCCTTAAAAGTACGAATTTCGAAAAATCCCTTCTTATCACACCTCTACACGGTAAGAGAAATGTACATACCAAATTTCATGATTCTAGCTCTAGCCGTTTGGTCTGGGGAGTGATCAGTCAGTCACTCAATCACGCAACTCTTTTATATATATAGATTGGTGTCCGTATATGGTTATATTTCCATGACTTAAAAAATTACACACAGTGTTATAAAACGAAATAAAGAGCAATGTTTATATTAGGAAATTAATAGAAATTAAAACAACAAAATATCCCATTTCAGACCAATTAAAATCAATTTGTTTGTTTTTGCCCTTGGGTATGAATTACGTCTCAAAAGAAATTGTGTTAAATAGACTATTGAATATATGATACAGAAAGCTTTTATCAAAACGCCTAAGGTGCATTTAACAATACATGAGCACGGATGTTTAAATTTTGTTTATTGTACAAAACCTCTGCATTGATTTTCAAACATTAAATTAGTAGAATTCGATTAGTTACAAGGATGTATAAATACATAGCTACTTTATGTGTAAGGCAATTTCTCAATTTGTTGAAAACTGCAAAAGTCAACTTAAATAAAGCTGACAACATGCAATAGATTTTTAAGAGATTTCTAGAGAGTATTCGGACAGATTCACAGAGTATATATATATGAATTGCTTACGTCGAATGTGCAAGACATTACAATGATGATTTTCGAATTTCGGTAACATCCAAGATATCCTAAGTTTGCGCCAAAATTATGCCCAAAAGCAAGTGCAAAA